>SKCR01000753.1:0-139022 GCA_019454045.1 Zanthoxylum bungeanum
ATTTTTGGGTAGCAAAATGTCTATTTTAAAAACTTTAAGGGAACCACTGATAAATTTAAAAAATAAGATGTTTTTCGAACTTTTATAAAAAATCAAGTAGATCGCTGATAATTTTCCTATTATTATTTCACTAATTCATAAATTAGAAAATAACAAACGGGTACAAGAAATATTGAAATATAATATTTTACTATTATATCTTTATAAAATTTTTATTTTACTACAAGAAATATTGAAAAATAACAAATAGGTATAAGAAATAATGAGATATAATATTTTACTACTATAGTCAAATGTATTTTTTTTTAAAGATATAGTAGTAAAATATATTTTTCGTAAAAATATAATAGTAAAATATAAGGTTTTATAATAAAATATAAAATTTATAAAGATATAATAGTAAAAAATTACACCCCAATATTTTATTATACTCATTTGTTATTTCTAAATTTTTAAAATAATGAAATAATAATAACCCTAAATTTTTCTACAGAAAACCTACAAGTGTTGTGTTTAACCCATTGTGGCTTATGATATATATTACTGATAATTAAATTCTTTTAATATAATTTAATAATCTTAAAAAAAAAAAACATTTCCTCTCTCTCATTTTCTTTTCTTGTTAGAACTTCACAATTAATATTTTCTTTGAAAGGTTCAGGATATTCAAAAATTACACATGATGTTTTAGGAGATAATTCCCTCCCACATACCTTCCAATTTACTATTATACCCAACCTTTGCTAATTTATGAGTAGTAGCATTACAGGCTTTACAATTAATTTTTAACTTTTAATATACCATATATGTGATTCGTTTATCAACATGGGACTTGTATATAATACTTATTTTTCGGCTTTTTGATTGGATTCCTAATAAATTAGCTAATGTAATGTTTTATAAATTAACTTATATTTTCATTATAATACTTATAAGCTACCGAATCTTTTTAACACGATAATGTGCTCCGAATTGGATTAGCAATATGCGTGGTCTAATTTTGACCTCACTTTTCACTCATGGTTTATACCACCATTGCCAACGAAAAGCTTCAATTAAGTAGCTTTTGCCTCACTTTACACATATTACTCATGCCCATTGGCGAAACCGTAATTTTGGTTAAATGATAGTTATAATGTAAAAAACCCACAAATTTGAATAAGCTATATTTGGGCGGTCTTGAGTTACCTTAAATTTTTTAAGTCTTTAAAATGAGGTATTTATCGATAAAAAATATATAAATCATATTATATACTAAGAATTGAAATTTTTCTAAATTCAGGATCCCTAATTTTGGGTCAAATTTAGGGACCACAACCGCCACATGTGTCGACTCTTCATAAGACCACATCTTTAACTATAATATAAAATCAATAGAGTTCTATCATAAAACATATAAAAGCAAAGAGCTAAAATATAAAATAGTCATGAAACTTGATAAAATTTCAATATTTTGTTATTTTTCTTGAATTTTTTAAAATATAAAATAGAAGTTAATTCTCAATATTTCTACCTGCAAAGAGGTTTAGTGCATGCTTGACCTTTTTGAAGAGAATATGAGGGGAGTGAAGGTTCTTTTTTCCGACCTGACCTACTAGTAACTGTGAGGAAGGACTTCACTTGTTTTGGGATACCGACTCGAGGATATGGGTCGGGGATGCAACATTATACTCTTAGATGGTGGTTTGAGCTTCCCAAGGATTGATGCGATAGGAGTAGGCCAAAGGCTGATAGGATGAAAGAGAGCTTCAAACTTATTGACTGACACACACAACCGTGTGAGTGGTTGACACATGGGTAGAGTGTGTAGCAGTTACCAAAATATGGTGAATTAATGGGTTCAGATGGGAGAGAATAGTTGTGTCGGGCGAAAGAGCTGCTATTTATATGGTAATTTGAGAAGAGAGGCTACGCAATGATGACTTGGTAACGTCGCTGACGTTACGAGTTAGCAGAATTGTAGTCTTAGATGCACTATATAAATGGGTCGATAATTCATTGTAAAGGGTTGATGAATTTTATTTGCATTGATATAACTTGTAAATGAGAGGAAAAAACTTAAGGGTGAGAGAGAGACAGAGCAGGTCGGTCCGATCCGAGCTCCTTATAATAGATTTTTCTTGTTTTGCAGTCGTGGATGTAGGTTGAATCCATTCCGCCAAACTATGTTAAATCCTCTGTTCTTATATGCGTTTTTTCTTATTTGTCTGCCAAATTTGCTTTGGATCCCAACAAATCAAATAAATTCAAGGGAAATTTTATTCGAGGAATCGATTTTCTCAAATCACCCATGAAACGAAAATCAGCCAGCATTTGACTACTATAGTATTACTGTTAATATTATTATTATTTTGAGAAGAAATGGTAGGCCGATACTTATTTTCTACTGCTTTAATTTAGAAATAATTGATCACATTGTTTATTTATTTAGTTTGGTGAATCAAATACCTCCTCGTTTTATATTAAAATCGATAAGGGGGAACATGTCTTTGACCAAACCTATCCCATTAACATCATAGAAATCTAATCCACCTAATGGTTTAAAGACAAATTTAAGATGATATTAACACTAGTGGTTTTTTTTTTTTTTTTTTTTTTTTTCGGGGTATCCGGATCAGCTTACGCGCACCTTGACTAATCTCTGGTACCTGTGTCCCGTGCCCTTAGAAGTTTCCCAACGCAGATCAGGGTAAGTCGCTGGCTTTTCACACCGGGGGGCATGACTTCAAGAAAATGCATCTAGTAAGATTCGAACCTTGAACCTGAGATGAAGCAAACCACTCAAGCCCAAAACCTTTTATCACTGAGGCAACCCCTTGGGGTTTAACACTAGTTTATTAAACAATAATAATAAAATTAAAGGATAACTATATATTTGGAACAATTAACGTTATGGCTGATTACAATTATCTTCCACGAAACATAGCCAAGCCAATCTGATCTTCAAACGTGCGCAACTCATCATCATCATCATCATCACCATCCATACATATCTATCCAACACTTTATTTTGTTTCATGTGCTTGCTTGTATATTGAGTTCAAGTCACATATATAACATTATATATATACAGTCATTCTTTTATGCGGGAGTCGAATGAACGGTATTGAAAAATTCATACGAACCTCCAAATAGCAGTATATATATTAATTATAAAACTTATAAGAAGTTGAATTATTTTACCAAATCAAAAATGTTATTTGTACTCATTGAGCACTCCTCTAACACAAATTTTTATTTTTGTGCCAAAACTAACAAATTTAACAAGAGAGTTTTAAATCATTAAAATTATTTTGTTATTTTAAGCGCATATATATATATATATATGATGAGGAGAAAGTGCATAGAGTATTGGTTGTTACCAAATTGCTAGGAGATATATATACTATTATGTCCTAACTTTCAACTAATATAAAATTGTGCAATCTTCTCTACCTAATTTCATAAACGCTTTTCTTCATTGCCACTAAGCACTGAAATCGTCAACTGTCATTGAAGTCAGAAATGGCAGACATAAATATATACCCATGGGTATCATATTTAATAATAATTAAAAAAAAAAAATCGGTTGCATTGTTTTCATGATAATACAGTCACGTTGATGACTTATATAGCAACTGAAAGATCTTGTGTGAGCTGTAGATTAAGCATAAAATATTATTGTGGGTGGTGAAGATGTGTATAATCTTTATTTCTATGTAATAAAATAATGGTGGGTGAATATCTCTGTTTTATTTTTAGAGTTTGACCGATCTTTTGATTAGAATGTGGAAAATGCTAATAAGTTAGTTTATTATAATGAGTGATGTTGTTTTTTTTTAAAAAAAAAAAAAAAATTAGCCCCAATATTTGATTGTGAAAATTAAACATAATATAACTGTAATTCCCATATTTCTGAATTTGCTACAGAGTCTTACCCACAAAACACACACATGTTCATTTGTAGACTTCATAATTCAGTCTTTAAAATATTGGAGTTGACCATTGTATTTGTTCTGGTTATTTTTTCTAGTTAAGCATGTTCTGATTTTTCTGGTTAAATATGTTATGGTTAATTTTTTTTGCCTAAATTTTTCAATTATAATGGTCATTAATTTCTAAATCTTTGGATATTGATAGTTCGTGTTGTGTACAAATGTAATATTTTTTGGCATTTTTGGTTGAGGAAAAGTATGCTTTTGTAAAAAATTGGACAAATTCATATTAGACATTAGAATGATGCTGTGAAAAAAGTTGTGAATGTGTACACATTGATCTATATTTTTGTTAAGCTTCATCATGGACTATATATATTTTCAAATTAGTCATTAAAATTCTTTTATATTGCTTGTTCTTGTCTGCCCAGCTTTCTGTATAATGTGATGAATTATCGTCTATAGATATGCCTGTGAACAAGCTTGTCTAGTTGAACTTTGATTGGAAAATAACAACCAAATTTACATGTACAAATAGCTATTAAATAACTATCAAAGTAAGTACCAAGTTTTATTGCACATTGAAATTAGCTTGTTTATCCTGATTCGTGTATTTCTAGTACATCCCATTGTCGTTCCTTACCAATGTTTATTCACCACACTTTTTTAATCGCAAAACCAAACAAAGCTGAAGCATTTTGAAAACATTATTTTGAAGTAATAATGATGGTTTATATACCGACTTCTATTTCTTGTTTTTCTGAATATTGATAAGTGATAGTAATGGCCAAACTTTTGATTTTTATATTTACTTAAATAGGCTAATTTTATTGTAATTCTGAAATAGGCTGTGATATATTTGTTACGTGTTTGGATTGATTTATAATTTCTCAGTAACTAGATATGTTATAGGATACGATAAGTATATGTTGACACACACTCATTATAGAGGTGTGGTTAGGAATTCTGTTCGAACGTCGTTCACCTCATATCTATTCTAAAATAGATAGTGAGCCTCGTACAAATATTATATGCATTAAACCAATACCTATATCTTTTTATGACTTAGGCATATATTCCTTAGGCATTTTGACACTTAATCTCGTTATACGAAGACTTTTGATCTCTGAAATTATGTATGTCTCTGATGTTGGTTATACAATGTTTTAGAGGCCTGAAAGTAGTTAAGATCTTAGATTTGTACATGTATGCATTTCTCAAAGGTTTGTATATGGAAAGTATACATGAAAACCCCGATGTTTGTAATATTTTCCGTATATGTACTAGTGCGAGTATAAGTAAGCCTTTTGATATTGTATGTATACGATTGTTATATAGAGGATTTAAGGTTCTATACAAGTTACATTTTCTGAATTTGTATATGTAAATGTGTGACTTGGATTTTAAACATTCAAAAGGTTTTATGTATAAAAATTAGTACTTGAAAAATATGTTGTAAGTACTTGAACAATTATTAAAAAAAGTTTTAAACTTTCTGATTCGATGATATTTTAAATATGTTTTATTTTCTAATATATGATAAAAGAGCTTAACTTCATAATTCAAATGATTTGGATGTTACAGTTTTCTATTACGATTTTGTTTAAAGTTTCGATTTTATTTTAAGTATGCCTTATGAACTCAGTTTCTAGATCAGCATAAGTAAGTATTTTCAGAAGACTTTGTATATAAAGAGTGTAAATAATAGTACGAAGTTTGAAAGATTTTCAGTATAAGTTCAAGTACAATTTTCTTTGAAGTTCTAAATTCGTATATCCATATCGTTTTCCAATGACTATACAAATATATGTTTCCACTCATATGAACATAATATTTTAGAATTTTCTGACAAGCTTATATATATGGCTATATATTATTTTATCTTATTTTCAAGACTTATGTTTGTCTTTTAAGGTATGAGTATAAGTGTTTACTAAGTTTTATAACTTACAATAAAATAGTTTGTTAGTTTTGTAGGTTGGCAACCGAATTGGTGAGCCAAAAGCTTATGGTAGCTGTTATGGAGACGACAGATTACTCGAGCAGTAGTCACCCACCCGAGGATGTACTAGAAGAGTCTCAAATTTTTATAGTAGGTGTGTCGTATATGTTCATGAGCACAAAAATTCCATATCAGTAAAAATTTTGATTTGTACATATAATTACAGGCACTGAGCCCTTAAATATTGATAATGAGCATTTGATGTGTCTTTAGTAGCGGACTTGAGGTCCTCATGCATATATGATATTGTGTTGACTGTGTTACATGTTGCATAAACTTAGAGTATACCAAGTCCGTTTTTCAGTAAATCTGAGATTTATGAAGATGAGTTCAGCTCATCTCTTACTGATAAAGTCCCCATTATATCGATATGTTACAATTATATACTATGTATTCTCCCTAAAATTATTTATGTTATGATGAATTCGTAGTCACACAGTTTTATATGAGATTTAAGTCTTAAGTTGTTTTATTGTAACCGATTATGTAATAATAATGGGCATTCGATTTTTAATGGAAAAAAAAAAATCCTCAAGGGGAGTATCTTGGTGGTGTAGGGTTTAGGATCCGACCTTCAGGTCTTGAGTTCGAATCCAAAGATTGCGTTTCTGGTAAGAGTTTGGGACAATAAGAGATTTTATCTATTCCGCTTAAACCCGAAAGGAGTGGTTTGGCGATGGAATTTCCAACGATTTCAAAAAAAATCGTAAAAATGAAAAAAAAATCAATAGTGAAAAACAGGTTTTAAGTCTCGTCCTTCAATAATACAACTAACTTCACCCCACCCAAAATCTCAAGCTTCAATTATTTTGTAACTGTTACTGTTTTGATAAAATACTTAAAAAATAAACCAATTGAAAATAATTTAATATGACATATTTCGTAGGTGTTTTGATCAAAGAATTTCTTGATACAAATTGGGAATGTGCGGAGTAGAAAAGTCATCATTATTCTTTTAATATTTGTCAAATTGCCTTGATAACTTACCTTATCAATATTTTTAGGTGAGTTTACGTGAAAAAAAGAATATGTATGTGGAATTATGGAAAGAATAAATTAGGAGAGAGATTGAGGTGTGGAGAGAGATAAAATATATTAAAAAAATTGAAAATTATATTGTAACAAGTATAATAATAATATCCGAACGTACGAGAAAGTATATCTGTGTGTTTTGTAAAACAAAAGTGATATACATACAAATAAAGGTGTTCACTGATGGAGTCGGGTCGGTTTTTTTTTTTTTTTTACCCGATCGGATCGGGTCATTCGACCCGCAACCCGAAATTTGAGAAGTTGATCCGCGCGGGTCGGGTCGGGTCAAAAAACTGCGGGTCGGGTCGGGTCAACATAATATGCAGTAAGTATAATATATATTTTTTTGATACAAATATTTACAAAACAGTAAGTAGCTGAATTGGCAAAGTATTTGACTTAATATATACCTAATCAAGAGTTTGAGTCCCATTATAAACATTTTGTTTAAAAAATAAAATTTTCAAAAATTGAACAAGCTAGGATTCGAACCAAAGACCAATTGAAGACTAAGTAAGGACATTGTCATTTCAACAACAATTATTTGTTGTCAAAATTATATCATTAAAAATATATATATTATAATTATAATATCATTTACTTCGGGTCCAATTGACCCGAAAATGAATTTTAAAATTGATAAATCCGACCGAGTCGGGTCGGGTCGCTGAACACCCCTACATATAAATATTTTTATCGAAAATAAATACATTATATCTCACTGTAACTACAGTATCACTTCTCTTTGTAAAAATCCTCTCACGAAATAATAACCACTCAATCTCAATTACACAGGCCGACGGGAGACAACATTTGATAAATGAGAAGCCAGCCACAACTTAAATATATATATATAGGTCTTCAACATGTGATCTGATTCTGATGTACATCAAATAACTTTATTCTAGTATTTCCTTTGACCTCTTTTATAATTTTATTCATCATTTTCTTCCATTTATTATTTGATAATTAATTAAATTATTCTTTTTAAAATTTAATAATTAACATTGCTCAATAATATTTATATATAAAAAAAAAACACGGTTTAGGCAGATTATCATATTCAAATTACAGTGTAATAAACAAAAACTAATTAAAAATCAAACAAAAAAAATAAATCACTCAACTTTCACCATCTCCCTCTGGTTCAGCGTTCAAATCCAAAACACCACTGCTTTCTTCTCTCCCCTTAATCCCCTCTTTATTATCTTCATCTTCTTTATCTTTATCAACAACCGCCACCGCCACGGCCGCCTCCGCCGCCGCCCTCCACCCCTCACCGAAGTACTTTACGGCCACTTGCATCCTCCTCAGTATCGCAAAAAACTCCTCCACCTCTTCCTCCGTCGCCTCCTCTTTTCCGATAACCTTTTTCTTTTTCTTCCTCTCTTCATTCTTCTCTTTCTCGTTCATTTTCCTCTTCTCTGCTTCCATTCTTTCTTTTCCAAATCAAAACATAATAAATAAATAAACAAACTAAAAACGAAAAATAAAATAAAATCAACAGTATCTTTCAACTTCAAATGGAATAATAGAGAACCGATGTTAATTGATGAGGTGTTAAGAGTGATATGCGCATTTATATATTTTTATTTTCGTTTGCCAGGTCGTTTTCAACCGTTGGATTCGAGTATATGATCATGACGTCACCCGGGATGTGTAAATATGACGTAATCAATGAAGTGATTATATCACGCGGATCGGCCGCGTGGTTGTGGGGGTAAGGGAGTAAGCGTGGCTTTGATGAGCGAGTAATTGTTTTTGGCGCGTGTAAATTGATGGTGATAAAAATAAGTTTATTAATTCCCTTCTGCGATGATTCCAAGCGATGAACCCAAAAAAAGTAAGACTCATTAAGAGAGTCAACATTTTATTATCGGTGATAAAACAGAATTGATTCCGAGAAACCAGGTCCACGTTACTACAGTGGGCCTTCAACATCAACGGTAGAGATTGATTTAAAATTCATACTCATAAATCGTAGTATCCCTTCACAAAATTATCTGAGATGTTTCACTGTAATTCTAATCGTACTTTTATTGTAACCTCAAAAAAAAAAAAAAGGTTTTGATCAGATTGATAAAATTATGTTATAGTTATAATGTATTTTTAAGATTTTAATTAACAATAAAAAATACGATTATTAGTTGGATTTAAGAAAATAAAATAAAATTTTTAACTTTTATTACCATCAAAATATTAAAAAAATGAGCTATATAATTAATTTTTTTATAAATAAAATTACGTATCACTATTTATAAATTATGATTTCTAACAATACCCAATTTATTTTATTTTTATATAACAAATAATTTTGTTTCAAAAAAAAAATGACACTTACCCTTCAAAATTCAACATACCATTAATTTTAAAAATCATCAAACAAACAAACTTATTATTATTATTGTTGATGGTGTTTTTTAAGCACTATGATATTTAAGCAGTACGGCATGGGTAAAAGGGTAATTCCCTTCCTAATCAAAATCATTAATGCCGACCCGATCACATGAGTATTATAAACAGTAAGAGACCGAGCACCTTTTTCGGTAGCCGACCACTTAAAGCTCGGATGACCGGGCATTATCAGATTGGTGGCAGCATTCCCGATCCAAAGAACCATCATGACCGACCACATGAAGACCGAGCATGTGGCAAAACATGCTCCAGAAGATAAGGAATCCTATTCCTACAGGATAAGATATTTAATTATCCTACTTTCATGGGGTAAAATTGATAAGTCAACATACTAATAGGATAAAGAAAGTAAAGATAGTTTTGATTAGGAATCCTTATGGGAAAAAGGAATTGTTTCAACTAGGAATCCTTGTAGGAAAAGAAAATCATCTTAGATTGGGAATCATCTTAGATTGGGAATCCTTGTCCCAGTCACTGCTCTTACATCACTTCAACCAAACATCTCAGTTTCTGGGGCATCCCCTGGCAATTCAAACCCACCTTAGAGAAATCCAGTTCATTTGGCACGATGTACAACCTGACCAATGGATCCAAAAGAAGTATAGCACGAGGAGGGATTATGCCCTCGTAGCGTTTGCTTGCTCAAGTGTTACCGAGCATAATGAGGAAAATACCCTTAAAACTCGGGCACTCATGAATCTCTACTCACTTAGGTCATACGGCTCGGGGCTGGATTAAGTTCCGCCGAGGCCACGAATTATTCAGCTCGGGGTCGGGTTTTAGTCCCACCGAGTCACGCTCTTTTAGTCTGGGGATGAGACATTCCCCCAGAGTTATCTCTCTCTCAGCTCGGGGTCGGGTTTAAGTCCCACCGAGTCACGCTCTTCTAGTCTGGGGATGAGACATTCCCCCAGAGCCATCTCTCTCAGCTCGGGGTCGGGTTTTAGTCCCACCGAGTCACGCTCTTTTGATCTGGGGATGGAACATTCCCCCAAAGCCATCTCTCTCTCAGCTCGGGGTCGGGTTTTAGTCCCACCGAGTCACGCTCATTGGACTGGGGACGAGACATTCCCCCAGAACCAAGTCTCTTTTTGCTCGGGGTCCTCGGAATATTCAGGGACATACTCGATGCACAGGATCCGTGAGAAGCATAGCACGGGGAGGGATGATACCCCCGTGGCGATTGCTTGCTCCAGTGTTACCGAACATAAGGAGGAATGTGCCCTAAATGTTCTGAACACTCTCTGATCCTCACATACCCGATGTAATGGATCCGTGAGAAAGCATAGCACGGGGAGAGACGATGCCCCCGTGACGATTGCTTGCTCCAGTGACACCGGACCTAAGGAGGAATGTGCCCTTAGTATCCCGGATACTCTTTGATCCATTCATCATTTGGATCTAAGAGAGGCGCAGCACGGGGAGGCGTTGCGCCCCCGTGGCGTGTGCCTGCTCCAGCGTTGTAAGGAAGAGCCCTCGCATAATGTACAGGCTCCACAGTGACCTGGCAAAACAGAGGATGTGCCCTTACCATTCAAAAAGCTCACCTGATCCAAATCCTGGTTCGCCGGGACGCTGAATTGAAAGATTCAGAATTGTGTTTTGGAGGCCTCAGACATGACGCTGTTCTGAGACATCCGTGCTGTTGTTTACACTTTAAACGTTTTGCTTTGGGACAAGTGCTCAGTCACCCCCACCTTTTGATTTTACTTGTCATAAATTTGTTTTTGTTTTTCACTGGTCTGGCAAGGGGACGCCCGTGCCAGATTTGGTAGGGCTTCAAAGGTTGATTCACTTCACTTCTGAATAAGTCCCAATGAGTATTCGGCTCGGGGCTGGATTCGTTCCGTCGAGGCCACTTGGTTAATCGGCTCGGGTCTGCTCTTGTACCGCCGAGACCGATGTTTTTCCGGCTCGGGTCTGCTCTTGTACCGCCGAGACCGATGTTTCCTTCCGGCTCGGGTCCGCTCTTGTACCGCCGAGATCGATGTTTGTTTCAGCTCGGGGTCGGGTCACGTCCCACCGAGTCGGCTTCTTTGGACTGGGGATGTAACATTCCCCCAGAGCCGTCTTTCTTCCAGCTCGGGGTCGGGATACGTCCCACCGACAGACTTATCATCGGCATGGGATCGGAGCATCTCCCCCATGGTCGGCCTTCTATTGGTCTGGAGAGGTGACATTCCCCCAAGAGCCAAATGTCCTTCTCAGCTCGGGGCGGGTTACGTCCACCGAGTCGATAGTCATCAGCATAAAGGCAAAGCATTTTCTCCACTGGTAGATATCGGGATCCTCGTTGACTGAGCACATGAATGTGGCAGGAAGGACCAGATTTACAGCCAAAGTATTTTTCTCTGCGGTTCCTAAAGTGACCACCGACGGATTCATCGGCACACCATCTTTTTTTATAGTTCCCGGCATCAACTCGCAAACTCGTTGTTACCGAGAACTAGGGGATAGATGTTGATGGTGTTTTTTAAGCACTATGATATTTAAGCAGTACGACATGGGTAAAAGGGTAATTCCCTTCCTGATCAAAATCATTAATGCCGACCTGATCACATGAATATTATAAACAATAAGAGACCGAGCACCTTTTTCGGTAGCCGACCACTTAAAGCTCGGATGACCGGGCATTATCAGATTAGTGGCAGCATTCCCGATCCAAAGAACCATCATGACCGACCACATAAAGACCGAGCATGTGGCAAAACATGCTCCAGAAGATAAGGAATCCTATTCCTACAGGATAAGATATTTAATTATCCTACTTCCATGGGGTAAAATTGATAAGTCAACATCCTAATAGGATAAAGAAAGTAAAGATAGTTTTGATTAGGAATCCTTATGGGAAAAAGGAATTGTTTCAACTAGGAATCCTTGTAGGAAAAGAAAATCATCTTAGATTGAGAATTCTTGTACAAGTAGGAATCTGATTTCTTCACCATTATAAATAGGAGGGTAGAGTATGCATAAGGAACATCAGAATATGAAAATCAGAGTCAATCTCAAGATCATCAAGATCATTGTAATTAGACTTGTAAACACAAGAGACAAGTTTCAGCAATAAAAGAGCAGTTCAGTTTGTGTCCGTGGACGTAGGTAGGATCGAAATCCACCGAACCACGTTAAATCTCCTTGTTGATTGGCGCATTATCTGTCTTCTGCTAAGTTTGCTTTTGGTTTCCCCCATAACCAAACAAATTCACTATTGAGGGAGGATTACCTCGGAAGTAATATTCCCATATTGCACTGAGACCAAAATCCGCCGTCAACAATTATATTATTATTAAACCACCTTTTGATTAAAGTAATAATTTTAAAAACATATATTATTTAAAATTATATTTGCATTTATTAATTTGGATTAATTATAATCAAAGAGTATAAAAAATAAAAATTTGCGTAACTACTTGATACAAGATCTTGTTTCATGCAGTCTGTGAAAATCAAGTTCGTTAGCTATATAAAGTAATTGAATATTATGACTTTTAAGAACGATAGCCACGTACCCTCTACCTTTTCCGATTTGATTCGATGAAAAGCCATTATTAGAGCCGCATCAAAACACAATTGATTTTTACATTTTAATCGGTTGATTTTTGATTATCTAAATATCATTTGGTTTCAATTTTTAATCAATTTTGGGATTGATTGATGATTTTCTGTAAGAAAAAAAAGAAAGGAATTCCATTAGAAACAATAAACAATTGAGAATATGTTTTTATTTAAACCAATTATTACTAAGATAATAATATTAATATCATTAATTTATTTTAGTTTCTGAAATAATAATAAATTTTATATTTGTATTGAAATAGTCCATATTCATATTAATTTAACTACAAACTCTCATATTGTTCAATATTTATTTATAATAAATAAATAATTTATAATAATTTTTGGAGAATTTGATAAATGAATTTTAATTTTTTATTTTTAACCATTTGAAATGTCAATTTTACTTTTCCCGATTAATCAAAAATCGTCCAAATCTCTCTTTGATCTTTTTGCTGCCGATTTTCTTATTAATCTGTCTATGATTCAACTACATCAATTATAAATGTGAATATATTTCTGTTATGCGCACACATACATAAATATGTTTGGAAAGATTTACAGTCCACAAATTCTATAATATATAGCACCCATATAATAACTTAATAGTATTTTGTATAAGCGTGCTAAAATATTAAAAAAAATCAAATAAATCTAATTATATTTGGATAAATTATACTCTATAATGATAGTATCACGTCATTCATATAATAATCTAATAATACATTATCATGCGTGTTAATGAGTACAAAATAGTAGAAAAACTAAATAAATATCAGTTTTATTTAACACAACTCTTATATATTATATAAGTATGAGTAATTGTCCATACCACATCACTCATAAAACAAAACAACAATATCAAAGAATTATTCTTATTTTTGATACAATTACACATATCACATGCTTAATAATTGATGTTATTATCAAGTCACTCATATATCTGTAGACGCTGATTTTCGCCCGACATCTACAATCGAGATTTCGTAAGTGAGGGGCACTGGCGTTCCTGCAAAACAAAGAGGCAGGGTGAGCGGGGAGGGTCTACCCACCGGTGTGGTGGATGCCTTAGGCACTTCGACGCCCAAGTCACTGATGGAAATGAGGTGCTAAAGTCGTAGAACAAGGGACAAAGGTCAGATGTTACCTTGATCCCCGTGGGTTGCCGTGAGGGCGGTAGGTGGGAGATGCTGAGAGCTATGGAGAGAGTATTACTGAGTTGGGAGTAGTAGAGCTTGAAGTTGAATGTCCCCTCCTCTTGGAGCCTCGTTTCCTATATATACATGCTCTAGTAACGTGTGCCTTTATTGCCCTTTGACTGCTCGTCCGTTGGGTCGACTTCATGAGGAGCTATTATTGCGTTTTGCCTGTTGTAGGCTGGAACGGATGGGTTTATGAATGGTGTTTATGAACTTGGGCGTTACGTGGGCTGGCCTTTGGATGGTCCTTCGGTTACGGGTGTTGGTGCTTATTGGGCCTAGGCTTGGGCCTGCATTATGTCTTTGGGGTTTGGTTAGGGGGCTTCAGGGGTGCATTCAGTAGTGGTCCTGGAGCAAAAGGTCGAAATTACCCTCGGACCAAATTTGGCCCGTACAGTTTGTCTCATACTCTCTAAGTCAAGAAGTACTTGGCTTGGAGAGTAATCGCTGGTCGTGTCGTCTGAACTGAGCTAGGAGAGTCTCTGTTGCCCTAATAAAGTCGCAATCGAGCGACTTAAGTGTCGCCTGGACAAGGGAGGTGTCCCCAGTGGAACCAAGTGGATGTTGTCTCTGGTCATGACCTAGAGGCTTTGTTGAAGACCGTAAGTGTCTCGATGTCAGGACACAATATGGTCCAAGTTTTCCTCTTGCTTAGTCTCGCCTCAGTCGATAATTTCTTGTGAGGTACTTGGATGGGCTCCATTCGTCTGGTCAGAGGGCCATTGGAGCCTTCGAGTCATTTGAGTCCAGTATGAACCAAGCTTTTAACTTGTCTGATGATGGTAAGGAGATCGGTTGCTCGTTTGGTTCTTGAGAGGGACCAAACCGGGTCTACGGTCGTCTGGACCAGGAAAAGGTCTATTGACCAAAGCTTGACTCCTTTACGAGCCAATTGGGTAGTTTTCTCGTCGTATGGACCTGATGAGGCCAGGAAGATATTCACTCGTTTGATACCAAAGAGGGACCAAAATCGAGCCTACATATCGACTGGACCAGAGGAAGGTCAAAGAACTAACACTTGACTCTATTATGAGCCACTTGGGAGGTGATCCCGTCGACTGGACCTGATGAGGGCCAAGAAGACATTCACTCATTTGGTATCAAAGAGGACCAAACTGAGCCTACATGTCGACTGGACCAGAGGAAGGTCAAAGAACTAACACTTGACTCTATTATGAGCTACTTGAGAGGTGATCCTGTCGACTGGACGTGATGAGAGCCAAGAATACATTCACTCATTTGGTATAAAAAAAGGGATCAAAACGAGCCTACATGTCGACTGGACCAGGGGAAGGTCAAAGAACTAACACTTGACTCTATTATGAGCCACTTGGGAGGTGATCCCGTCGACTGGACCTGATGAGGGCCAGGAAGACATTCACTCATTTGGTATCAAAGATGGACCAAACCGAGCCTACATGTCGACTGGACTAGAGGAAGGTCAAAGAACTAACACTTGACTCTATTATGAGCTACTTGGGTGTCGACTGGACCTGGTGAGGGCCAGGAAGACATTCACTTGTTTGGTATCAAAGAGGGACCAAACCGAGCCTACATGTCGACTGGACTAGAGGAAGGTCAAAGAACTAACACTTGACTCTATTTTGAGCCACTTGGGAGGTAATCCCGTCGATTGGACCTGATGAGGGCCAGGAAGACAACCTAACATTTGGTACTGTTGAGTTCTAATTTAGGTCCCAAAATCAACAAAATCAAGCACAAAAACGCATGAACACATCAAAGGAATAAGGCGGAATACATATACTCACAATGATTGGTTTGAGATGAAAAGAACAACACCATTTTCTTCCTCCATGGAGCTCGGTTTTGGCCTCCTTGGACTGCCATCATGCTTGGTTTTGGGTTATCTTCCTCCTTGTTCATTCGGCCATGGATGTCACCATTGAAGCTCCAAGCTTCAAGCTTTCCATGCTCACAAATTCGTTTCCATATCACCTATGTAAAACCCAAGGTGTGTGCTAGCACTACTCATCTTCATTTTCTTCTCAAAAATTCGGTCAAACCAGAAGATTTTGTGAAGAAATCGGCTTGAAGCCGTGAGGAGAGGAAGAAGAAAAGAGAGGGAAAATAGAAAAAAACGTGAGAGTGGTGGTGGTGAGAGAGAAAAATGATTTTTGGTTTATATATTTATTTTATTCTCCAAAAACAAAACAAATATATAAATCATATTCATATATATCAAAAGTCAAAAAGCAAAAGTCTATTAATGCTTTTCAATCACATCACTACACTTTAAGTCACATCACTTTAATAAAGTGACATGTTGTCAAGTCACATCACTCAAAGTGACAATTGATTTGACGATTGATGCGACTAGTGATTTGACGCTTGATATGACTTGCGTGCCGCGTTCGGATTCAAAATACGAATGCGCTTGCAATCACTCTCGGGCTCGGGTTCGCTAATTCCAAATTAACGAATTTGCCGTCGCGTCGTAATTAAATGATTACGCCTAGCGAAATCACTATTCACGTCGCTTACGAATTAATTCTAAATTAATTCGTTCGCCCGAGTTAAAATCCAATTTTAATTCCGCGTCGAAATCCAATTTCATATAATATATCGGATATATTATTTTATCAATTAATTCCAAATTAATCGTTCTCTCTCTTTAATTAATATTTTATCCTAGATAAAATATCTCCGTAATTAATCCCAGATTAATTTTCTCTCTCATCGAATTAATTCTAAATTAATTTTCTCTCTCTTCTAATTAATCCCAGATTAATTAAAGTGCGAGTCATACATCATCGGTGAATCTTTGGGAAGCGACCCATGAGATCTCCGAATATGTTGGCAGTAAATTCGGTCGTCGGACTATCCGAACACGTAAGTACCTCGTACTACGTTTATACCGATTTACAAGACAAGGTTGGCTTCTAGCAAAGCGCCATGCCTACCCAATTCTCCAGAAATATTCTTATAGATCTGTATCAAGCGTAGTATACTAAGTATTGTGCATATCGGTCCAGTATCGGATAGTCACGTGCTAGGGCTGGGGCTGGATAAGTGTCTGCCCCGTCCGAAACACATATCGGATGTCTGGTAACATAGTCTCTATAATCGGATATTCATGACCTGGTCACAATATCCCGATTGGTTGCGCAACACTCAAGAGCACTAGTACCGTATCCTGCGTGACATCATCTCCACTATGACTGAAGTGATACTTCAGTCTTGACATCACACCCAATACACTACGACTCTCTGATAAACCCAGAAGTGGTGTACTCAGAACCGTTAAAGCCCTGTACCACCAAGACCAAAGTCTACCGATTATCGCAAGTATTAGCGATGTAAGTCTCAGGTTAAGACTATACACACCTACCTTGATTTCAGCCTCCCATAGACACATAGTCATAATACCAATGGGATTCCGAGGGGTCTATCCAGAGCGAAGCTGTTTCCCGTACCATCGGTGAAACACGACCTCCTATCGCACTTGCATAAGTATCCGATACTTATATATATGAGAACTATGCCGTTGTGCCCTCACAACGCGCACAAGTGCAATACTAGCCTATTCCGCATTATCGATGTCCAGTCTCGATAATACTCCGGCTAGGGATATTTAATGATTAATCCTTCGGGGATTGATACTGTCTCATATCATTCTCAATCCAGGAACTAATCATAGGGACCTCTCTTCATTTATACATCTATGGTGATCTAATCACAAATGATGAGAGTGTAATTTCCTTGTCACATAGTTAATTTGCTACAACAACACAATGATCTGTGCAAATAGTGACGCTATGGGTCATTTTGTCCAACAGGCACCGCGTGGGGCCCAAACCGAGCCTTCTGGACCAGAAAAAGGGGCCTTAATTCGACTTGCGCCAAAGTTGCTTGGGATTCTAGTCGACAATGCTTTATTTGGTGCTGAGTGTCTCTAGCTCCCCTCGATTTCCTCACTTGTAATAAATGCTGCATTATTTTCGAGGCCATTTGGGCGGGAAAAAGAAGAGTCACTGTGAGGAAGGGTATAAGAGGCCTTGAGGGGTCTCATTTATTTCATTCGCAATATCTTTTCTCGAGTCGAAGGTTGAAGGGCTCTCCTCGAATTTTAAGGTATTATTCTTTCCTTTCTTTATGTTCTTCAAATCTTCAATTTGTTCAAAGGGTATATTCAACATGTTCTTGGCTAGGGTTAAGGCTTTGATCTTCAATTTGGGTTAGGGTTTTTTTAGGATTGTGTTTGTGTGAAGGCTAGGTTTGATCTTCTGTCATACTGATTTTAGGTTGATTTGTTATTTGTAGAGTTAACTGATATGTCGACTGAAGGTTGTTCGAGCTCAAGTGATTCATCGTTGGATATATATGTAGGTTCGCCCTTGCAAGTCGTCTCCCCTTATAGTATGTATGACATGGATACTCAAGTTGGGGGTGATGAAGTTGTATTGAGTGTCGCATTAACGGAGGCTCCAGTTGGTATTCCTAAACACGTGCCACCTCTGCGATCTGTTTTTGCGGAGTCGAACGAACCCAGCACAAGTGAACCAACCAATCTTCTGACTAAAAACCCTCAAAGTATTGTAACCGAGAGAGCCATGAGGGAGATCAAAATAAAGTACAGGTTCCCTGAGTCGGTTCGAGTTATGTTGCCTTCTTCGAAAGAACGAATCGACTATAGGATTTCCGGGTGGATTGGGTTCTATGAACGTCCCTTTGCAGATGGGTTTATGTTCCCAATTCCAAACCTTGTGCGGGAAGTATTAGATCATTATGAAATAACTCCCTCTCAACTTATGTCAAACACATGGAGAGTCATGATGTCGATTGAGGTTTTAGAATATGAGTTGGGAATCAGATTCGGAATGAAGGACTTACTCTACACTTACTATATGAAAGAACATGTAGTGGAGAAAGAGAGATACCACTTGTTCATTCGATAAAAGAGAGAACATTTGATTTCTAGGCTGACTACAAATGATAGAAGGGGCTGGCAAAAGACTTATCTTTTTGTAAAGGGAGAGGGTGTATTCGGGTCGATTGGGTTTGGTAGAATTCCTGAGTGTTGGGAAATTACGAGTGAGTGTTGGTTACATTTTTTTCTCACTTGTAGACTCAATGTGCCAAT
This sequence comes from Zanthoxylum bungeanum, assembly GCA_019454045.1. Classification (NCBI taxonomy): domain Eukaryota; kingdom Viridiplantae; phylum Streptophyta; class Magnoliopsida; order Sapindales; family Rutaceae; genus Zanthoxylum; species Zanthoxylum bungeanum. The sequence goes on from SKCR01000753.1 coordinate 19,219, forward strand.
GACGTTCTTTTCTTGTTTCTTTTGTAGGCTCAAATCACAATCGTAGCTTCGATGTGACGCATGAGGTCGTAGAAAATACGAACTATATTCCGAGCCTTCCTCCGCCTGATAGGAATTGGAGGGTGGTGTTGACGGAGAAAATGTTAAGGTTGACATCGCTGTGGGGAGAAGTTTTCTATCCTGAAGGTATCCATTTACCTCTGACCAAACATATACTGACAGTCATACTCATTACCTGGGCATGTCGGATCTTATACGAAGAGAGTTTCTTTTTACGGATTCTAACTCCAGAGGAAAATTTGTACGCAGTGGAAAGAATGAGTCAATTCAGACTACCATTAGTGGAAGAAATGCTGGAACGGAGGAAGAAGAAGAAATCCAAGGGGAAGGAAATTGAGATTATCCTTGAGTCTCAACCCTCAAAGAAGGATACCATCCGAAATAGGTCACAAGACGTCGATTGGATCCGACATTCTTCGAAGAAGAGGAAACGATTGCCGGATATTGAGGAGGACCCAGAAAATGTAATTATTAAGATCCCAAAGAGCACGACAGTTATGTCGGATCCCTCCAGTCTGTCCAACTTCACCGATGGATTGCTTTTAGAGGAAGATGAATGTCGAATACTGACATTGGGACCACTGGAGGCTGCAAAGTGAGCCGTTGCTCGAAATTACGAGGTAAGGATTTTGTATTCACGAATCTTCATAGAGAAATTGTTCAGTTATTTTTACATTTATCGTGTCAGACTCTGGAGTATGCCATCTTCCAACAAAGATATGTCGAAGCCAGCCTGAAGAATGCGAGAGAACTGGAGAAGTCGAATGCGGCCCTACAAAAAGAATTGGCTGAAGCTAAAGCCTCCTCTAAAGAATCCAAAAAGAGAATGAAGAGAACGAGGCTAAGGCCACAAAATCTAAATTGGAGGCGACGTCTTCCGAATTGGAGGTTGTGAAAGGGAGTGTCGAAGAGCTGGAAATCCAAAAAACCAAACTGCTGGAATGTTGGAGGGAGTGGCTATGGAAGCCATTATAAAGGATATGAGCCAGCTCATGAATGAGTACTTGTCAGGGGAACACAACTTGTGGAATCCTAGGAAGTGGATAACGCTGGGGGAAAGATTGGAGGCTGGTCTCTCTTTGTCGATCGAGGAGATTGAAATTAAAGGAGGATAGAAGGTCAGCTCCAAAGAAATAGCCACAGAGGAGATTGGAGGGACTGATGCTTAGAGAATTGAAGAGGTCTCGATGACTAGTGACACTATTGATAAGGTTGCTGAGGCCGCCACGGAAGAGTCTGGACCGAAATAGCCTATGGAGATTGACCATCTCTCTCAGCTGATGGATTCAGTTGAGCCTGTTGAAAGGCAAGAGGATTGATGTAGCTTTGTCGTTTTGAATTTTTATAATATTGGCTCAGGCCATTCTTGTAAAGACAATGTTTTGATTGTGAATATATACCCCAATTGTCGTTTCGATATTAATCCTCCTGTCGACTAGAATATAGCCACATTTGTTAATAACTTGTTCAATAGACTTATGCAAAATTACATAAATGAAATTGAAATTAATAAAGGTAAAAATCAAAACTGAAATCAAACAAACAGGTCACCTTATTGCAGTAGGATGGCGGTTTGTCAAGTGACGAGGTCATCGGTAGTACTTCTTGAGGTGAATAGCATTCCAGCTGTTATGGATATGCCTCTCATCTTCTTTTTCTAATTTGTAGGCTTCGTGGCCTACAATTTTCTTGACAACGTATGGGCCCGAGCTTCCCATCATTAGCTTCCTTGGTATTTTGGAAGACTCGGCGAAGGACCCAGTCGCCTTCCTTGAAAGTTCTACTTCTCATGTTTTTATTGAAGTGTTTGCACATCCTTTTTCGGTAGGCTGCGAGCCGTATGATCACATTTTCCCTTAACTCTTCAATAGTTTCGAGTGCATTGGTCATGAGTCTTTTGTTCATATTCTCATCAACCCACTGGTACCGTGGTGAAGGCATACCGAATTCGGTTGGAATGACTGTTTCGGTTCCAAAAGTCAAAGAGAATGGCGTTTCGCCAGTTGACAATCTTACTGTTATTCGATACGACCATAAGACTCCCATGAGTTCGTCTGCCCAGGTTCCTTTCGCTTTCTCAGCCTTTTCTTCAGAGTGTTCATTATCGTTTTATTGGAAGACTCAGCTTGTCTGTTAGCTTGTGGGTAGCGTCAAGTGGAAAAGCTGAGCTTGATTCCCAAATTCTTACAAAAATCCTGGAAGCGGTGACTGATGAACTGGGATCCATTTTCAGTGATAATCTCTCTGGGCAGGCCGAAACGACAAATAATGTTCTTCCAGACGAACACTTGTACTTCCCGATCCCTTATCCTCGCGAAAGCCTCTACTTCGATCCACTTTTTGAGTAATAGTCTATCAATGCGAGCATGTATACTCGTTGCCCAGGGGTGACTGGAAGCTTCCCGACAATTTCCATTCCCCATTTCATGAATGGACAAGGAGCTAAGGAGGGACTGAGTTTTTCAGGTGGAAGATATGAGACTGGTGCAAACCTCTGATATTTCTCACAGTTGCGAGCATATTCAACTGCGTCGGCTCGCATGGTGGGCCAGTAATATCCAGCTGTGTGGGCTCGGCACGCAAGGCTCCTACCTCCAGAATGATTCCCACATTGTCCTTCGTGCAGCTCGGCCAGAACGTATTGCGTCTCTTCCGGGGAGAGGCATTTGAGGTAGGGTCCGGCAACTGACCTCCTTAATAATTGGTTGTCGTGCAGAACGAAACGCACAACCTGCTGTTTTACCTTTCGGGCGACCACATTGTCTGTTGGTAATGATCATTCGTCCAAGTATTTGATTAGAGGTGTCATTCATGAGTCGTTCTTTATGATATGAGAGATGGTGCCTCCTTCCATTTTAGTTATGGTTGGCCATTGCAAATATAATACGGGGATGGCTTGGATATTCCTTTCTTGTAAAGTGGATCCAAGGGTAGCCAGGGCATCCGCGTGGGTATTCTCGGCTTTTGGGATCTATGAAATTTCAAAAGATTCAAAAGTAGATTGGACTTCTTTTACCTTAGATAAATACACTGCCATATGAGCTCCTTTAGCCTGATAGGCTCCTTGAAGTTGATTGACGACAAGTTGAGAGTCGGACGTCGCCTCCACTCTCCTCGCCCCAAACTCTTTGAGTAGTGCAAGCCCGGCTATCAGCGCTTCATACTCGGCTTCATTATTGGTAGTTTGGAAACCACATTTGAACGCTTGTTGAATAATATCGCCTGCAGGAGTAGTGATCACAACTCCTAAGTCGGAACCACGTCTGCTGGATAATCCGTCCACTGAGAGTTTCCACACTTCTATAGACAGGACACAAAGTACTTCTTCTCTCATATCCTCTTGAGAATTGGGACTTAAGTCTGCCACGAAATCTGCGAGAGCTTAAGACTTAATGGCGGTTCGCGGTTGGTAGGTGATGTCGTATTCCCCAAGTTCAACAGCTCACTTAGTCAATCTCCCGGAGAGCTCAGGCTTATGAAGAATATTTCATAACGGGTAGGTGGAATATACAATGATAGGATGGCCCTGGAAGTAGGGGCGAAGCTTTCGTGCTGTCATCACCAGAGCAAAGACCAATTTCTCCATTTGAGTATACCGAGTCTCAGGGTCGAGCAGGGCTCTACTTACGTAGTAGACTGAATACTGAAGTCATTCATCTTCTCTTATCAGAACTGCGCTGACTGCTTGTAGCGAAACTCCAAGATAAATGTATAGCCTTTCACCGTCGACTGGCTTGGATAAGAGAAATGGTGTGGTCAGGTACTCTTTCAATCTGGTCAAGGCTTCTTCGCAAGTCGGGGTCCACTCAAATTTCTTCGACTTACCGAGGGTGAAGAAAAATAAGAAACTTTTGTCGGTAGACTTGGAGATGAATCTATTGAGAGCTGTTATCCTCCCCGCAAGTCGTATGACTTCTTTTGGGTTTATTGGGGATGGAATGTTGAGTATGGATTTTATCTGTTCTGGTTGGCCTCTATTCCTCGTTGAGTGACCAGGTACCCAAGGAATTTTCCCGAAACTACACCGAAGGCACACTCGGTAGGGTTCAGTTTCATCCAATACTTCTTCATTACGTCGAATGCCTCCTCAAGATGTTCCAGGTGTTGCTCAACTTGTAAAGACTTTACTAACATGTCATTAATGTAGACCTCTATTGTCTTCCTAATCTGATGGGAAAACATCTTGTTCACAAGTCGTTGGTAGGTAGCACCCGTATTTTTCAGCCTGAATGACATTACTTTATAGCAGTAGATCCCCTTATTGGTGACGAAGGCCGTTTTCTCCTGATCATTCGGATGCATGAGGATCTGGTTGTAGCCTGAGTACTGTAGGCACTGCATTTTTGAATATAAGTCTCGATGATGAGCCTCATACGGATGCACTACCCTTAAAGTTACGGAAGTCGCGAGAAACGGACTTTGGAAGGGAAAGTTCAGAAATCAATACCTTGTTGGACTCAATTCGTTTGCTTAGCATCGGGTTTACTAGTTGGACCTATGTTTTAAAACTTATCATTGGCGTAAAACCCCCGCAATCCTTCGACAGCTGGAGCTCACTTCCCACTCCCCACAACTTTCCCCCTCTCTCGCCACTCTCTGGCTATCCCCTTTACGCCTCACCTATCTCTCTAAATCTCTCTCTTCCCACAACCACTCGGCCCCACTCACTAATACACTTCACGCCTCTCATCTTTTCCTAAGACTAATCTCGCCTTTTCCTAAGACTGATCTCACGTAAACAACAACAGAATATTAAACCCTAGAAACAAAAATAAAAAAAAAACCTTCAGACCTAGGCTCTCCATCTCAACACGCATGTGAACCCCAAAAATAAATCACAAAACTGCAAAGCCGTGAACACGTCCAGCCGAACGACAAACAAACACTTAACACTCCATGCAGCCGACACATCACTCACAGCCCCTTTCAACAAAACTAAAGCAACCTCACCTCTTAAACAGCCAAGCCCTTCTCACCAAGCCGAATCAAACCCTTCTCATTTGACAACCTCACTCATCGACTCATGCTTTGAGGCAGCCCCATACTTAAACAACAAAGCAACCACTCATGACTCCACAAACCATGCACACGTTAACAAAACAGAATCCTCTTCCCACTCTCTCTTGGACACTCCTCTCGTTCATCTTTCTCTCTCTCATTCACCAAACTCACAAACACACAACTAACCCCAAAAGCTAACGCCCCTCAACCCTAAACTAAACATTCTCTCTCTCTAACTTCTTCTTCATGCCCCTCTCTTGACAGTCTCTCACTCAGCAAGCAATAAAATAAAACCCTAAATCACGGCCACTCTCTCTACTACCTTATCTCACGGCCACTCTATCTAACTTCTCCATCACACCGACCAAGTTCATACAAATAACAACTCCCACGTGAACCTAATCCACAAAACCCTAGCACGCATAAAACTCTTTCAAGTCTCTCGTCTCTTCCCTCTTTGAACACACTGCAGTCAACCGATTAAACAAACAAACACTCTTATTCTCTCTCATTGACACAAGACACTTCACACAGACCCAAGAGGACACTCGGCTTCACCAAGCCTGTCTTTCACAAACCATAAACACAAACTGACAATAAAACCAATAAGCCACTCATGACAAACATACACAAAGTCCCCCTAACCGATAAAGAACCAAGACACGCATAAGAGCACCAACAAACTGCCGAGTAAACAGCCCTCCAAACCGTGAAATACACTCATAAAATAGTCCCTGAAACAGTCCCTAAATAACCCAAAATAGTCCATAAACAACCACCCGAAGCAGCAGCAAAAATCATCCAAAATAGTAAAGAAAACAGAGAAAACAGTGAGTGGAAACAGCGAACCAGAAAAATAGTGAAAATGTTAACCCTTCCGGCGACGTCCCAACGCGCTTCCGAAGAGCAACTTAAAAGGTAAGACCTGAGGGCACTCTTTTTTATATTTTTATTTTGTTGTCCCGGACACGGCATGCTTAGTTAGACGTGGAATACGTCCAATCGGGTATACGAAGTCCTACATTGAAAACGGCCAAATTCTTTGGTCACATATTTATAATTCCATATTTATTTGATATTATTATTCTTTTATTATTTTACATTCAATTTATGTTTATTGTTGCTTTATTATTCCGTATTTATTTTATGTTATTTATCCTCCTTGTTATTTTGCATGTTTTGTCTATTCGGTTATTTACGGTTATATGTATTATCATGTTTCATGTATGTCAATATTGGGTTAATGATTGCGTTTATGTTAATGCTTGAGTGTTGCCTATTGTGGTATATCGGATGGAAACACAGACATAAATTTCGTAGCCGAATCCGAATGGATGGTAGTGCGGCCTGTACTTGGGATACAACTCCACGTACCGCTTAAGGAAAACGTTCACGAATATGTTCATGAAATTATGTGCTTGCCATTATTTCGACTTACTTTTATGTATGCAAACTTAGATATAGGTTGTATGCAAACTTAGATGTAGGTTATTCTTGCGTATGTATATTGTGTAGATTTGGTTATATTATCGCATAAATCCTTTCATTACAAGTGACATAAGTAAGGGACCATTCTGAACCCAACGATTTGAGGTCTTCCCTTGCGAGGGGCGAGTTCGGCCTTAAATCATTTCCTAGTTCATGCTGGGTGGCGACTCTATTTTATTTCTCTGATTTAGTTCCCCCGCGGACTACTCCATACTCCCAATCGGGCCGCGAGCCTGGAATAGCGTCACCGATTTCTGTGTCCTACAGTTTGGCGACTCCACTAGGGATAGAGAATCGACCCCGAAATAATATCTTGTAATGTTTTTGATTTGTGCTTTAGTTGACCGTGTCTACCGTGGGTTGAAGGGGTTTAATCAAAGGCATTATTAGAGCTAGGTAATGGTTTGATGGCTTCCTTCATTCACTACCTTTCTATAGCTGAAGGGAAAAACTGTGAAGGCACCTAGAAAATCATTTACTCGAAGCTTGCTGTGATGGACTAATTTTGAAGACGTACTGTTTATTCCTGTCACCAAGGCGATAAGAGCCTAAGAGGCTTGGGTATTTAAGAGAGTTCGCTCCACCCTCCTTCTGGGGAATCTACAATAGAAAATCCATTTGATAATCAGTCATGCACCATAACTCGTTGGCACTTACCTTGAGGTATAAAAAAGGTGCGCTCACTTGGTCGCTCGAACCCTTGAGTGAGGAGTCATAGTTGTGGACAATCCTTCGCCAACAGGAGCCTTTGTCCACACTCCCATAAACCCACATGTGAGCCATAGTTGCATGACCCATAGAAACCATTCCTTTATGCTTGTGTTTGGGACCATCATCATTTGAATTCAGTTGGACCTTTTGTCATGAGATATGGACTTGTTGGGCCATTTAAACTGGGACGAGTTTTCGTCTTATGACAATTGGGCCAAAAGTTTCTAAAATGACGATGGGTCACTTTGTGATTGGGCCCCCTATCATTTGAAGTTGTTTAGCCACATTATCGCAAAAGTGTAAACCTGTTGGGCCTTGCAATGATATGATCGAATACTTTAAAATGATAACGGGCCAATTTGTATGAAAATCTTAATGTATTTAGAATATCCAAACATGATCCAAATATGTCAGAAGCATGAATCTGATAGCTGTTTTGATAACCACGTGCATATTATACCTCATACATCGCACGCATCTCATGCATACACGCATCATGTTAACCCTGTGTCTTAAAAGCCATCATGGATATCTGCTGGGTTAAGGGAAAAAGAAGACTTGTCAAAAAGAGTTTAGAAAACATGGATATCGAGGAAAAGGAAATCGAGGAACAGAAAAATTTACAGCAAGGATAGAAAGACCATTGGAAAAAAAAGAAAAAAAGAAAAAAAAAAAAAAGAAAAAAAGAAAAAAAAAATGTTTGTCCTTAGTCCTTAATAGTTAGACATAAGTTAAATGATGAAATCGTTTGCTTTAGGGTGAAAACGTAGAAACTATAAACTCTGGATGTGCTTTTATCTGATACTTTGGGTGATTGATCTATGTTATACTCGTAAGCACTTCACTATAGGTTCTCAGCAGTGAAAACCTGAGTAGTTGGTAAGGTGACTAGTTGAAGAAATTGTAGGTCGGTGAATGACCGTTTGCTTAGATGTCTTGCTTATGTTATGATGTGTGGTATGGTTGAAAATGAAAGAAAAGTCTATAAAGAAAAGAATTGAACCACCTATAACTGATAAGCGTGAACCTACCCATGGGCGAGTATTAGGACCACCATGAGGAGAAATGCTACCTTAAAGGGTAGGTGTGTTAAAAAAAGAGAAAGAAAGAAAAAAGAAAAAGAAAAGAAAAGAAAAAAAGAAGTTCAAAATGAAAAGAAAAAAGAAAGAGACAAAAGAGAAAGAAAACCATACCACATTGAGCACAGAAAAGCAACTGCAGGCATAATTGAGACATCTAGATTGGTTTGACCCATCGATCCCATTTTTTTTTGACGAAATCATTGAGTTGGCTTACTTGAAGATGAATCTGCAAAGGAACGTTTGCACACACACACTTGGAGTCTGGCTTAGATCATTTATTCAAAGACTCGGATTTGAGTTGCGTTGAATGTTTTGAAGGTTCTCAGGTTTCAATACTGGGCATTCTTTGAGGGCAATAATATGTGTAACTATTGGGATCGTAGCTTGTAATATAGTATGATATGGAATGTCACACCACATGGTCCACCTTGACGTAGTGCAAATATAGAGAGCAGAAAGCTAAGCCAAGACTGAGGGCGACCAGTCTACCACCTCGCGAATCAGGGACATAACGAGATATTGAGTCATGAGACCAAAGGAAACTGAGCAATCACCAGAAGAGAATTGACAGGAAGAAATTGTAAGTAGACCCGGGGGCGACCGAAGACATTTGTAGGTAAAGGGCACCAAAGAGCACAAGGAAGGCCTAACCCATCGGAATAGGAAATGTATCCATGCATACATGCATACACGTCGCATACATGTAATTTTTGTTTTGTTTTTGTTCGCAGGTGTTGAAGAAAATGAAAAAGCGGCAAAGACAAGCAGTTTCGGGAATGAATCCCAGGGTCGAGGCCCATACTACCAGCAGTTTTGGGAATGAATCCCAGGGTCGAAGCCCACATTTCGGGAATGAATCACAGGGTCGAGGCCTACACTACCAGCAGTTTCGGGAATGAATCCCAGGGTCGAGACCCACACTTCATTAGCAGTTCGAGAATGAATCCCAGGGATACTATCAGCAGTTTCGGGAATGAATCCCAGGGTCGAGGCCCACATCATCAACAGTTCAGGAACAAAGCCCACAATCAATTCAGCCCGCAAAATCAATATAAGTTCAGGAACAAAGCCCATGGAATAAAGCCCACAATCAATTCAGTTTGGGAACAAAGCCCACAATCAACATAAGTTCGGGAACAAAGCCCAGGGAATAAAGCTCACTCTTAACACAGTTCAGGAACAAAGCCCACTCTCAACACAGTTTGGGAACAAATCCTAGAGAACAAAGCCCACAATCAATACAGCTTAGGAACAAAGCCCACAATCAACATAGTTCGGGAATATAGCCCAGGGAACAAAGCCCAAGCCACAGTCAACTCAATTCGGGAACAAAGCCCACAGGTGGTTCGGCAACAAAGCCTAGAGGTCAAAAGCACCTCGCCATCACATTCAGCACAGTTCGGGAATAAAGCCCACTATCTACATAACTCGGGAACAAAACCCACAGGTCAAAAGCACCTCGCCATCACATTCAGCACAGTTCGGGAACAAAGCCCAGGGAACAAAGCCCACAGGTGGTTGGGAACAAAGCCCATGTGTCAAAAGTACATCGCCATCACATTCAGCACAGTTCGGGAACAAAGCCCATAGTCAGCTTAATTCAGGAACAAGGCCCACAGGTGGTTCGGGAACAAAGTCCAGAGGTCAGAGTGCCTCACCATCAACTCAACTCAGTAATGGTTCAGGAATGAACCACCTCACAGTAACGGTTCGGGAATGGACCACCTAAGAGTAACGGTTCGGGAATGGACCACAATCTCAACTTAGTAACGGTTTGGAAATGGACCATCACATCAGCTACGCCTCGGAATTGAGGTTTAGCATGTCGGAAATGGCACTTCGAAAATGAAGCATGGGTCGAGGCCCACATCAAATGCCGGGAATGGAGCATGGGTCGAGGCATACATCATCAAATACCTGGAATGGCGCTCCGGAAATGGAGCATGGGTCGAGGCCCACAACCGCCATGCCTCGGGAATGAGGTTTAACATGCCGGGAATGACACTCCAGGAATGGAGCAAGGTTCGGAAGGGGACCATAACATATCAGCTCAGTTCAGTAGTGATTCCTAGAGATCGCAGCATCTTACAAGGATGAACCTTGGGGTCGAAGCACCTCACCACATCATATCAGCTTAGTTCAGTAGTGATTTCTAGAGATTGCAGTATCTTGTAGGGATGAACCTTAGGGTCGAAACACCTCACCATCACATTAGTTCAGTTTGGTAGTGATTCCTAGAGATTGCAGCATCCTGCAGGGATGAACCTCAGGAGTCGCAGTACCTCACCACCAGATCTACTCAGTTCGAAGCAACGACCAAGTCAAGCGGCAGCTGGCAAGCCAGGTAAGTAAAAATACATTGTATAACTTTGATAGGATTTTCATTGTCACACATTGCATAAGTCCCATCAAAGTGGGGGTGACTGTAGGCACTGTATTTTTACATATAAGTCTCGATGATGAGCCTTGTACGGAGGCACTACCCTTTAAGTTACGGAATTCGTGAGAAACGGACGTCGGAAGGGAAAGTTCAGAAATCAATACCTTGTTGGACTCAATTCGTTTGTTTAGCTTTGGGTTTGCTCGTTTGACATCTGTTTTAAAACTTATCCTTGGCCCAAAACCCCCGCAATCCTTCGCTAGCTGGAGCTCACTTCCTACTCCCCACAACTTTCTCTCTCTCTCGCCACTCTCTGGCTCTCCCCCTTCGCGCCTCCCTTCTCTCTGGCTCTCTCTAAATCTCTCTCTTCCCACAACCACTCGGCCCCACTCTCCAATATGCCTCTCCTATTTTCCTAAGACTGATCTCACATTTTCCTAAGACTGATCTCACGTAAACAAAAACAGAATATTAAACCTAGAAATAAAAACCAAAAAAAAAACCATCAGACCTAGGCTCTCATTCTCAACACGAATGTGAACCCCAAAAATAAATCACAAAACTGCAAAGCCATGAACCCGTCCAGCCGAACGACAAACAAACACTTAACACTTCATGCTCCCGACACATCACTCACAGCCCCTTCCAACAAAACCAAAGCAAGCTCACCCCTTAAACAGCCACGCCCTTTTCACTAAGCCGAATCAAACCCTTCTCATTCGACAACCCCACTCACTGACTCATGCTTTGAGGCAACCCCATACTTAAACAACAAAGCAACCACTCATGACTCAACAAACCATGCACACATTAAAAAAAACATAACCATCTTCCCACTCTCTCTTGGACACTCCTCTCGTTCATCTTTCTCTATCTCATTCACCAAACTCACAAACACACAACTAAACCCTAAAGCTAACGCCCCTCAACCCTATACTAAATATTCTCTCTCTCTAACTACTTCTTCATGCCCCTCCATTGACAGTCTCTCACTCAGCAAGCAATAAAATAAAACCCTAAGTCATGGCCTCTCTCTCTAATACCTCATCTCACGGCCACTATCTCTAACTGCTCCATCACACCGACCAAGTTCACACAAATAACAACCCCCACGTGAACCTAATCCACAAAACTCTAGCACGCACAAAACTCTTTCAAGTCTCTCGTCTCTTCCCTGTATGAACACACTGCAGTCAACCGATTAAACAAACAAACACTCTTATTCTCTCTTATTGACACAAAACACTTCACACAGACCCAAGATGACACTCGTCTTCACCAAGCCTGTCTTTCACAAACCATAAACACAAACTGACAATAAAACCAATAAGCCACTCACGACAAATATAAACAAAGTTCCCCTAACCGATAAAGAACCAAGACATGCATAAGAGCACCAACAAACTACTGACTAAACAGCCCTCCAAACCGTGAAATACACTAATAAAATAGCCCCCGAAACAGTCCCTAAAACAGTCATAGAATAACCCAAATAGTCCCTAAACAACCACCCGAAGCAGCAACAAAAATCATCCAAAACAGGGAAGAAAACCGAGAAAATAGTGAGCAAAAACAGCGAACCAGGAAAACAATGGAAATGTTAACCCTTCCGGTGATGTCCCAACGCGCTTCTGAAGAGCAACTTAAAAGGTAAGACCTGAGGGCACCCTTGTTATATTTTTATTTTGTTGTCCCGGACACGGCATGCTTGGTTATACATGGAATACGTCCAACCGGGTATGCGAAGTACTACATTGAAAACGGTCAAATTCTTTGGTCACATATTTATTATTTCGTATTTATTTGATATTATTAGTCTTTTATTATTTTGCATTTATTTATGTTTATTGTTGCTTTATTATTCCGTATTTATTTTGCGTTATTTATCCTCCTTGTTGTTTTGCATGTTTTGTCTATTCGGTTATTTACGGTTATATGTATTATCATATTTCATGTATGTCAACATTGGGTTAATGTTTGCGTTTGTGTTAATGCTTGAGTGTTGCCTCTTGTGGTATATCGGATGGAAACCTACACATAAATTTCGTAGCCGAATCCGAATGGACGGTAGTGCGGTCTGTACTTGGGATACAACTCCACGTACTGCTTAAGGAAAACATTCACGAATATGTTCATGAAATTGTGTGCTTGCCGTTATTTTGACTTACTTTTATGCATGCAAACTTAGATATAGGTTGTATGCAAACTTTGATGTAGGTTATTCTTGCGTATGTATGTTGCGTAGATTTGGTTATATTATCGCATAAATCCATTCATTACAAGTGGCATAAGTAAGGGACCATTCCGAACCCAACGATTTGAGGTCTTCCCTTGCGAGGGGTGAGTGCGGCCTTAAATCATTTCCCAGTTCATGCTGGGTGGCGATTTTATTTTATTTCTCCTATTTAGTTCCCCCGCGAGCTACTCTGTACTCCCAACCGGGCCACGAGCCTAGAACAGCGTCGCCGATTTCTGTGTCCTACAAGTACGCATCCATGAAACTTAATAGTTCATGCCCTGCTGTTGCGTCGACCAGCGAATCAATATGTGGGAGTGGAAAGGAATCATTTGGATATGCCTTGTTCAAGTCTGTGAAGTCGATGCAGACTCTCCATTTTCCATTTTTCTTCCGTATGACCACGACGTTGGCAAGCCAGTCCGGGTACTGCACTTCTTTGAGCTCTCCAATCTCCAATAACTTTTGAACTTCTTCGTCGATGACTCGGTTCCTTTTTGGGGCGAACTTCCATATTTTTTGCTTAACAGGCGGGTGAGTCGGATCTATATGCAGCTCATGAGTCATCTATTCTGGGTCTATCCTTGTCATATCTCCATGCGCGAAGCAATCATGGTGCTTCTGGAGGAAATTCACCAGTTCGGCCCGTAACACTGGATCAAGGTCTGCCCATCTTGGGTCTTGTGGTCCGGATAGTGTGGGTGAATCTGGACCTCTTCGCGTTCCTCCACTTTTGGCCCATTTGCATGGTTTCGATAAGATCTTCCTTGTAATTGCTATGCCGACTGGGATTTGGGCTTCATGGTCGTTTGATAACAGACTCTGGAAGCAAGCTAATCCACTCTAATCTCTTGGACCCCCCATTTGGTTGGAAACTTCAACACCTAGTAGTATGTGGATGAAACATCTCGTATCTTATGGATCCATAGTCATCTCATTATCATATTGTAGGCTGAATGGCAATCAAGGACCAGAAACGTAGTTATTTTATTGATTCCCCATGCGTATATTGCGGGACAAATTTCGCCCATAGTGAATTTCTGCTCTCTACTGAAGCCTATCAAGGCCCTAGACCGACAATTCATTTTCTTCAATCCTCCTCCTATGTCATTGAGAGCCGTCAAGAAGATAATATTGGCTGATGATCCAGTGTCGACTAGCACTCTTTTAACCATAAAGTTGGCCACTTGTAAGGATATCACCAAGGCGTCATGGTGGGGGTTCACATGATTGGATATTTTGTCATCCGAGAACTTAATCATTAGCCCTATGTAGTCTTCCGCTACAGTTTGCTTGTGGTCCAAGACGACAGAAGAAACCATCCTGGTTTATCATTTCACTACCGAATAAGAGACCCCACTTACTTATGAACCTATTGAGATGAAGTTGATGATGCTGTTGATTGGAGGAGGAATTGAGGCTCCTCTCCGGTCTTCTCTTTCTTCTCTCCTGGCCAATGTAGCTTTCTCTTTCTCCGTTAACAGGTCTTTCCAGTGCCCTTTGTTTAGTAGTTCCAGGACTTCCAACCTTAGTGCTATGCAGTCGGCCGTTGTGTGTCCGTAGTCTTAGTGAAATTCGCACCATCTACTAGTGTCTTTCTTTCCGGAGCCTTCCTTGGAGCGTGGAGGCCATTTCACTTCATTCCCCATCTTCCTGAGGACTGATACGAGTTCACCTGATGATATAGTGAAGTTTTAGTTTGGGAGTCTTGGTGCACCATTGAGGGTTCTTTCTTTTCTGTCGTAAGGGATTGGCCCGCGATTGGAAGCCCTGTCATAGGGGCGAAAATCCCTTGGACGATATATTCTTCGGTCGGTTGTATGCTGGCCCCTCTTATCGAATTCTTTCGGTCGTCTGAATGGGCCCGTTCTCTTCTCTCGTAGACTGGAATAACTTTCCTTACTTGTATTCCTCTTATCCTCTTCCCATCTGATCTCTGTTCGGGCTCTTGCCAATGTCTGGTCCATGGTGTAGCATCGGTTCTTCGTTAACTTCTTGTAGAGGCCGGTATCTGTCAACAACCCATTACGAAATGCTTCTGTCGTTGTCGGCTGGTGGAGATTTGGGATAGCTATTCTCTATTTGTTAAAGCATAAGACGTAGCTTCGAAGAGACTCTCCCTTATGTTGTTATATCAAATTGAGGTCGTATGTGGTCTTCTCGAACTTGCATGAACTAGAGAAGTATCCCACGAACTTGTCTGCCAATTCTTTGTAGGATCCAATCGATCGATATGGTAAATTTATAAACCATGTGAGGGCTAGACTAGCCAACGTCTCTCCGAATCCTCTACAGATTTATGCCTCCCTCTGGTGTGGAGAAAGGCCTGTGGACATCATTTTGTATTTATAATGGATTATGTGGTCATCGAGGTCGGTTGATCCATCGTAAAATTTCATTTCTGGAGGGCTAAACTTTTGTGGGAGCTAAACCGAGTTGATCCCTTCATCGAATAGAGTATCTGTCAGGGTTCATGCTATACTTTTCCTTAAAGATAGCCTGGCTCCATGTAAGCTAGACAGAATTGCCTCCTTGAATTCCCCCATTTCCTTGCGTATTGTCGAAGCTGTCATCGTTTCGGCTAGGGGGACTTGTTGGTTTCTTCCGTGATCGATTGGACGATCTTCAGGAAGGGGACCTTCGGTTCTTTCAATGTTTGGAGTCTCCACCGAATTAGGCTGGCGGCCTGGAGCTTCAAGGGATTCATTGGCTCTACTCGGCTACGTGTGGAGGAAAGATGCTTCAACTGCCTTTGAAGGTCGTCGTTGGTATTTTCATGGTCGAATTTTCCTCTTCTAGTATGCGTAGGAGTTCCTATAGAATGGCCAACTGGTTAGCTATTGGATCTGAAGGCTTGCTGCCTGAAGCCATGTTGATGCTTGCGAGTTCGTCGTTAGCTGAATGAGAGCTTTGTTTGTTATGAATCGTTGGGGCCCCACGGTGGGCTCCAAACTGTAGACGCTGATTTTCGCCTGACATCTACAATCGAGATTTCATAGAGTGAGGGGCACTGACGATCCTGCAAAACAAAGAGGTAGGGTGAGCGGGGAAGGTCTACCCACCGGTGTGGTGGATGCCTTAGGCACTTCAACGCCCAAGTCAGTGATGGAAATGAGGTGCTAAAGTCATAGAACAAAGACAAAGGTCATATGTTACCTTGATCCCTGTGGGTTGCCGTGAGGGCGATAGGTGGGAGATGTTGAGAGCTATGGAGAGAGTATTACTGAGTTGGGAGTAGTAGAGCTTTAAGTTGACTGTCCCCTCCTCTTGGAGCCTCGTTTCCTATATATACATGCTCTAGTAACATGTGCCTTTATTGCCCTTTGACTGCTCGTCCATTGGGTCGACTTCATGAGGAGCTATTACTACGTTTTGCCCGTTGTAAGCTGTAACGGATGGGTTTATGAATGGTGTTTATGAACTTGGGCGTTACGTGGGCTGGCCTCTGGATGTTCCTTCGGTTACGGGTGTTGATGTTCATTGGGCCTGGGCCTGCATTATGTCTTTGGGGTTTGGTTAGGGGGTTTCGGAGGTGCATTCAGTAGTGGTCCTGGAACAAGATATCGAAATTGCCCTCGGATCAAATTTGGCCCGTCCAATATCTCTGTTATAGTAAAAAATTACTCTGAGGTTCAGAGTCAAAAATATACTACACTTTAACACAATATTTTAAAACCCGACCCGGTCCATCGACCTAAGATGGCGAGAGGGTTAAGGATCAGAGATCGGACTATGGTTCAACCAGGGGTCAACCCGAGGTCGATAATAAATTATTATTTTACTGTGTATAAAAATATGATTAAAAATGAATAAATTTTCAAAAACAAATTGTAATTAACATTAATTTTAATATTGATAATATATATAAGATTTTTTTTACCTAAATTATAACCAAAATATAATAATAAATTAATTTGAATAAAAAAATTTAAAAATCAAAATCCGTCTGCCCATGACTGGTTCGATCAGGTCGAGGTTTAACCAATCAGATCGCCGAATCTTTGATCGAGTTTATGACATATATATATATTTTAGGATTATTTGGACTAATTAAATGATCAATTCATGGGCCAACTGATCGGGCCGCCAGGCCGGCCCAGATTTTAAATCATTGCCTGGACATCTTATCAACACAATTAGTGGCAATGATCAAGGAGTGGGTATGAGTCTAATCGGAGGGGCAAAAATGAGACAAAAATATGTCCCTCAATCTGTGGCCTTAAAATTTTATAAAAGTTTGGAGGCCACCGGTAAATTTTAGTAATCATTTACTAGCTTTGACTCAAATTCGCAATCCATTTATGGTGTGTTTAGTTAAAGACAATGAGAATGGATGATTGAAAATCATTTCCAATAAAATTATTTACTTCCTAAAATTGAATAAAAATGATAATGAAAAAGAGAATGGAGCCCACATATTTAGGAATGGGGAATGAAAATTCCATTCCCACCATTTTCATTCCCATTATTAATGGTAAATTACAATATTACTCTTAAAATAATTAATTAATATAATTTATAAAAAAATAAATACAATGTATTAATAATTAATAATTAATCAATAATTAATAAAAACAATATTTACTATTTTATAAAATAATAATTTAATAAAAGAATATATTAATATTTAGTTAATTTAATATATTAATATTATTAATAAAGTAATACTTAATTAATACTTAATTTATAAATAATAAATAAAATTAATAATTTAATATTTTATAAAAGAATAATTAAATATCGAGTAATTTAATAAATCAAAAATTAATAATAATTAATATATAATTATAACTAATGGTATTTTTGTAACTTTTTAACAATTCATTCCGATTATTGGATAAAGTAAACACATCAATGGTAATACTACTTCATTCCGATTCCGATTCCGATTCCGATTCCGATTCCTACAGTTAAGTTCTTATTCTGATTCCGATTTATCATTCTCATTCCAGCTCATTCCGATTTCATTTCATTTCGATTTCATCTCATTTCAATTACGAGTAAGTAAACGCACCATTACTGTGTCCATGATCCAGCTCCAAAATATTTTTATTGGACGTGCACTTCAATTATAGAGTTTTGCGTTGATTCTCTTAATTGGTCCCGATTAGGTTTTAAAAGTTTATTAGTAGGAAAATTAAGAGTGGTGGAGTTAGGAAGTTGATTTAATAGAATAAAATTTGATTTTCAGTGATAAAATTCTTCATTTTAGACTTTTAGTTAGGGTAAAGTGAAATTATATATAAAAATTAAAATTTTTATTAAGAAAAATGATCTTCGATCCATCCTAAATTAGGAAAAAAAAATGAAAATGTTACAATATTTTTTATTTAGTCATTTTTTTTAACCCAAAGTTTCAACTGAAATTTGTATCTTTTTAAAATGGAAAATTAAATTTTTTACACGTTTTATATACTTTAATAATTTCGAGTGGAAATATATATATTTTTACAGCATCGAGTGAAAAATGATAAAATAATAAATATTATAATTTTTTCGGACTTTAACCAAACTTATAATAGATCAAAAATAATATATTTTTAATTAATTTATAACATACATTTTAATAATTTTTGGAATGAGTGACGAACTAAAATGTGTGCCTATCAATTAACGAACATATTACAACCACAACCTATCAATTATTACTCGTATTGTCAAGCACTATTTTGGCCGAATACAAATATAGTTGCTTTTTTATTATTATTATTGTTGTTGTTATTATTATTATTATTATTATTATTATTATTATTATTTTGAGAGTTCGAGTATTTTTTTGTGTGTGTTTTGGGAGTAGGTCGTTTTTCTCATTTTTTAAGAATAGATTTTTTGTGTTTGGATTACAAATAGACTACATTCAAGCATGTTTCAATAGTTATTATCATCTTTCTTCATTTATATATTTTTAATAATAATATATAATTACAAAGTTCAATTCAAATCCGAATCCATATTCTTAATATATATATATATATATATATATATCTCGAAGGATCCAGCTGCATATCAATCACCACCTCAGCCTCCAAACCAACTTTAGGTGCAAGTTTGAAAATAGTGTAACATCCTTTGAAAATGGTGGAAAACACCAAAATATCTTTAGGTGCATTAATTGAGTGGTTATAATAGTGAGTATGAGTTTCACTATAAATAGAGAGCAAATTGAGAGCTCAAACTATCCCAAACATAAAGCTTAAAGATAAGAAAGCTTAGAGAGTGAAGTTTAAACACTTTGTAAAGTCTATTATTATAGTAATAGAATTCGGGTTTTCCTTATAAATACTCGTCAGTGATAAGAGAATCACAATAAGTTGTATCAATAGATTTGGTTATTGATGAGTGGTAAAACTATCACTATTTCTCACTCATTTAACTTAATATTTTGAATAGTTTCTTGAGTTTTGTGAATATTTTGATGTGTTTTGTGTTATTTTGTAGATAATTAAAGTTTCAGGACATTTTGGAGGTGATTTGGAGGAAAACAAGAAAAATTGGCAAAAAAAGCATTTTTGGTAATTTGGCGCGTCGCGACGCTCAAGCCTTTGGCGTCGCGACGCCTAACGTGCGCCGGGTCAACGGTTCAGAATCTGAGAAGTTTGACTTTGCTAACATGCGCCGTGCCACGTGTCATCATCTCAAGCGATCCGCTAACGTGCGCCACATGCCACGTGTCAAAAATTCAACGAGCCACGTGTCGAAAATTCAGTCGCGAGCCGCCTCATTCAGCCGCTTTGCCACGTGTCAAAAATTTAGCGAGCCGCCTCATTCAGCCGCCTTGCCACGTGTCCGGACGAGAATGTGCCAACAAAAAAGGGGATGGCGTCGCGACGCCAAAGCCCTTGGCGTCGCAACGCTAGAGGCTTACTCAAGCCTATAAATTCAGCTCGAATTTTCAGTTTTCATTGTACCTCTTCCTCTGAAATTTCATATATAAAATTGAGAGTTTTTTTTTAGTTTCTTTTATTCAGTTTTATTTACGTATATAAATAGTAGTTTTCATTCATCTATAGGAGGTAGGTAACTTCCCCATGCTGAGGTAATGAGGTAATAAGGTAATACTTTTACTTTTGCTATTTAGATTAATCTCCCTTAAAATATAATATATAAACTATTTAAAATCTAAATTAATAAAGGATACCACCATACTGGACGGTAGGTAATTCAAATCAACCTGGTTAAACCTGACTTAATGAGGATACCGCCATTCTGGACGGTTGGTTTAAGTTTATTTCTTTCTGCTCCGCCTTATGGCTGGTATATTTGAATTTGACTTAATCAGGATACCGCCTATATGGCTGGTTGGCAAAAAATATCACAAGATTATATATTATATTATTGAGAGATATCTAAATGGTAAATAGTAGAAGTTAATTCCTTTTACCTTAGCATTTTATTTATTTTTCCGCATTTACTTTTTAGTAATTTTTATTTTTCTTACTTGTCATAACTATGTGTTGTAACTAAGTTAAATATCTAGGTTGTGATGAAATCTAATATCACCATTTAAAAAGGGTTAGATTATAATTTGGGTAATTTAAAGGTTTATTTGTTGAGTCATAATCTTAATGCTTTTTATTAACCGATCACTAATAAATTGATTAGGTAAACTTAAAATGAACTAGACATAGAGATTTTAGTTTTAAGACCTTAGTCTCAACAACCCACGATCTTCCTTAAGGATAGATAACCCTTTAATAGATTTCCTTACATGATAGAAATATACCTGTCGGGCGGGGGTAGTCATAATTGGAACTTAACCTTAATGAATCTAGGTAATTTAATTGACATAGACATATGGTTCAATGGATTATGCTAGGTATTTGTAATTGATCATCGAAGAGGCTTTTACATAATTTTGTGTTCCAGGTTAATAAATCTATATTTTACCCAACTATATGATAACCACTTCATCTTTTAAAAGATATTAGAAAGATTCACAACCCTAGATCCTTGAGTCTTTTATTTTCCTTAGTATTTTCTTTTGTCTTTTTATTTATTTAGCAAATCTACAAAATCAAATCAATCAAGCAATCAATTCCCTTCTCCTTATAATTAGATATCTGTAATTAAATAGTATCAACAATTAATAACAACAGTAGGAATTAAGTCCTCGTGGGATCGATATTTTTATACTACTTGAACGATACGTGCGCTTGCGTTATACGTGTGTGTTTACGCCGGTCAGTTATACATTGGGGTCGTAAAATCGAAGAACGGAACTCGGTTTGGAAAATTCGAGTTTCGAAAAAGTTGTCAGAAATCAAATTTGAGCATACCATCAGCTTGTTCATGTCGTGACGAGCACGATGGTATTTTCTGATGATCAAATCGATGTTCAGAAACACCGCACGTGCCTAGAGGAGGAGCTTCCCATGAGCCACACGTACTGCTGGAGGTTGAAGACGACCACATCAGTGCCACGTCCTCGCACAGTCATCTACACGTCAACAGACACGTCGTCAGCCACGTCAGCACCACTTGTCAGCCACATCAGCATCAATGTCCCATTTTCCAACCACGTCAGCATACCTGGTAATTTCTTAGAGCCCCATGGAGTCTTTGAAATTTATATTTTAGTAATAGAAGTTTTAGAAATTTATAAATCAGCCCATATGTCGGATTTGGACCAATGGAGTATCAAATCCACCATTTTCAAACCATTTCGGACGTAACAGTGATCTCCAATTTGTGAAAATCAACCCTGATTTTGTCTTATTGTCATTTTAAACTTAAAATAGAAATGAAAGATTCTTCTTCTGGTGCGATGATTAAGCTGACAACAATCAATTATTCTCTCTAGAGGCTTTGGATGATAGATTATTTACCCTGCACAGATCTGTTCGATATTATCAAGGTGGAGAGAGTGAGATAAGAATCAGTTAAAGAGTATGACTTTAATAAACTTAATAACAGAACTCTGGGTCAAATTAGGCAGTGGATGAACCACAATGTCTTCCACCATATAACATATGATACAAATACTTACAAAATATGAATAAAATTAGAAGACATGTTCCAGGCCAAAACAACTCGGAATAAAGCCTTAATAATAAGGTGTTTGGTGAACCTGAAGCTACATAGTTGAACTTTCATTGCAGAACGCACCAATGAGTTTCAGAGCGTGATTATTTAGTTGTTTGCAGTAGACATGCAATTGGGAGATGAAGTTCAAGCTCTCTTATTACTCAGTTCTCTTCCTGATAGATGAGAAATATTGGTGGTTACTCTCCGCAATTCGGCTCCAGGAGGCAAACTGACCATGCCTATGGTAAAAGATGTCTTGTTAGATGAGGAGATCAGAAGAAAAGACGTGGATACAGATCAGACACAAGCCCTTGTCATTGAGAATCGAGGAAGACAACAAGATAAATATCGAGGTAGAGGAAGAGGTAGAAGAAAAAATAGAGGCAAATCCATAGAAGGAAGAAAGCCTACCTACAAGTGCTACCATTGTGGCCTATAAGGCTACTTAAAGAAGAATTACCGAAAGCTGCAACGAGAGCAGGGTCAAGGCAATTTCCAACCGAAGAACAACGATGCAGAGACACTAGTAGTTGCTTTAGGAGATGTAGTTATCTGCTCCATCCGAGAAGAAACTTGCCTTCACACCGTAATTCAAGATAAATGGGTGATAGATACTACAACATCTTATCACATCACCTCTCACAGAGATTTCTTCACAACATACAGAGCATGAGACTTTGGAGCAGTGAAGATGAGAAATATCAGTTCCTCTCAGATAATGGGAATTGGTGAAATTCAGGTATGGATAAATACATGGTAGACAATAACCCTGAAGGAGGTGAGACATATTCCAAAACTCAGGTTCAATCTACTATTAGGGTTAGCCCTTGACAAACAGGGCTATGCTAGCTACTTTAGCAATAAAACATGAATAATGATAAAATAATGTCATGGTCGTCGTCCGATGACATATTTATGACACCTTATACAAGACTTATGTGAAGATATGTGTAGAAAGTCTCATTGTAGTTGAACAAGAGGATTCTCAAAATCTGTGGCACAAGAGACTCGGTCACATGAGTGAAAATGATTGTCTACCTTGACAAAGAATGATATAATCACTGTCTCCAAGAATGCTGCTCTAGATCCTTATAATCAATGTCTATTCAGTAAGCAACATAGGGTCTCCTTTAATTTCTCTTCTACGAGAAGATCAAAGGTGCTCAGTCTGGTGCACTATGATGTTTGTGGTCCATTTGAGGTTAATTCACTAAGCGGTAATAAATACTTTCTGACTTTCATTGGCAATGCTTCTCGGATAGTGTGAGTGTATTTTTTTGAAAACAAAAGATCGGGACCTGAAATTTTTCAAACTGTTTCATGCCGTTGTAGAGCATGAAAAATGGAAGAAACTGAAGTGCCTCTGCACAGATAATGAAGGCGAGTATACTTCCAGAGAGTTCGATGCCTAATGCGGAAGACACGGTATTCGACATGAAATGAATTTTCCACGCACTCCATAACATAATGGTGTTGTTAAAAAAATAAACCGCACCATTATGAAGAAAGTCAGAAGCATGATCAGTATGGCTAAGTTGCCAAAGCCATTATGAGAAGAAGTTGTTCACGCTGCCTGCTACCTAATCAACATATCACCATATGTACCGTTGAATTTTGAGATTCCGCAGAAAGTGTGGTCTGGTAAGAATCCATCATATTCTCACCTTAGAATATTCGACTGTTTAACCTTTACACACGTATCCAATGAACTAAAACATAAGCTCGATGTAAGGACTACTCTATGCATCTTCATAGGCTATGGAAACGAGAAATTCAGAGACAGGTTATGGGACCCAAAGGGAAAAAAAAGGTCATCAGAAGTAGAGATGTAGTGTTTCTTAAAGCTAGATAATAGAAGACATTGAAAAGCCTAATATGTCTTCTAATTCTAGTGCCGATAAAATTGATTCAAATCCAGACACAACCCCAGCACTAACACGAGTGGCCAAAAATAATGATGGGGTGTATGATATGTCATAAGTAGAACCAGATGAGGAAGATGATGTTGAGCATGAGGAGCTACAACCCGCTCCATCAGAGGCTATAAGATCATCCACAGATCTGGATGACGATAAACCTTCAGAAACCAGTGAACCTTCAATATAAAGATTTGAGCGAGGTTGGATTCCATCAAATAGATACTTAGGATCTAACTATATTCTCTTTACTGATGAGGGGGAGCCAGAAAATTTCAAGAAAGTTGTATCTCATAAAGACAAAGGAAAATGGCTGCAGGCAATGCAGGATGAAAGGAAATCTCTGCAGAAAAAGCATACTTAGATAGTTAAGCTCCCGCAAGGCATGAGGCACTGAAGAACAAATGGGTGTTCAAGCTGAAGAAAGATGGCAGAGGAAATGTGGTGAAACACAAAGCCCGATTAATAGTCAAAGGATTCCTATAGAAAAAAGGAATCAACGTTGATGAAATCTTTTCCCCAGTTATGAAAATGGCTTTAATCCGAGTTATCATAAGATTGGTAGCCAGTTTGAACTTAAAGCTTGAATAGATGGATGTTAAGACAATATTTTTTCATGGTGATCTAAATGAAGAAATCTATATGGAGCACCCATAAGGTTTCAAGGATCCAGAAAAAGAGAACCTTGTTTGAAAAATGAAAAAGAATTTATATGGTCTCAAGCAAGCACCAAGGCAGTGGTACAAGAAGTTTGACTTGGTCATGGTAAGTCAAGACTATAAAAGACTATAGCGGACCAGTGTGTTTATATTCAAAGGTTTCCGAATGAAAATTCTTTGCTCTTCTACTATATGTAGACGACATGTTGATCATTGGACAAGATGCACCGAAGATCAACCAGTTGAAGAATGAACTCTCTAAGTCGTATTGAACGGATAATCAGATAATTCGATATACAGAATGCCAAACCTGTCAGCATGTCGCTAGCACACCACTTTAAATTGAGCAAGAGTATGTGTCTCTCATCCAAGAAAGAGGTAGATGAGATGTCATTAGTGTCATATTCTTCAACAATTGGAAGCCTAATGTACGCTATGGTATGTACCCGGCCAGATATTGCTCACGCAGTGTGTGTAGTGAGCCGTTTTATCTCTAACTCATAAAAACAACACTAGGAGTCAGTCAAATGGATTCTCAGGTACCTCAATGGTACATCGAAGTTATGTATGTGTTACGAGGGAGCTGATCTAATCTTGGAAGACTATACAGATTCAGATATTGCAGTAGATCTTGATGGTAGAAAATCTACATAAGGTTTTATTTAGACCTGGCCGGCTGTTCGGTTCGGTTTCGATTCCACACTAAAGTGGAACCGGAACCAGAACCGAACCGTTCGGTTTCGATTCTTGTTCCATTTGTTTTTTTATTTTTTTTTTTGCTTTATTGAAAATAAAAAAATTGAGATAGATAAATTAATATAATTTAAAATGATGAATTTGAATTTATATAATACACTTACATTACATAATTACATTAAATTACAAATAAAATTCTTATCTAAAAAAAAAAATATTATATAAATTCAAAACGGTTCCAACCGGTTCAGTTCCGGTTTCGAACCGGAACCTTGGCCGGGTCTAGTTTTATCTATACTTTTGCAGGGGAGATATGTCATGATAGTCAAGATTGTGGAGGTGTATTGCATTATCCACAATAGAAGCTGAGTATATTACAACAGTAAAAGCATAAAAGGAAATGTTGTGGTTAAGTCACTTTCTCCAAGAATTATGCATCAAACAGACAGAATACAAGATATATTGTGACAATCAGAGTGCTGGACTTGAGCAAGAATTCAATGTATCATTCTCGGACGAAGCACATCGATATTCGCTATCCTTGGATAAGCGAGGTGATGGATCAACAGTCGTGGAGACTAGCGAAGATTCATATAGATGATAATCCAACTGACATATTAACAAATGTGGTTACTCGGGACAAGCTAGAGTTGTGCATAGACATAGCCGGGATAGTTGTCAGATGATAATCGCTTTGGATGCAACTGGAGGGGGATAATTGAAGGATCCAGCTGCTACCAATCACCACCACCATTGCATGCCTCCAAACTAACTTTAGGTGGAAGTTTGAAAAATGATGCAACACCTTTTGAAAATGGTGGAAAACACCAAAATACCTTTAAGTGCATTAATTGAGTGGCTGTAATAGTGAGCTTGAGTTTCATTATAAATAGAGAGCTAATTGAGAGCTCAAACTATCTCAAACATAAAGCTTCAAGGTAAGAAAGCTTAGAGAATGTAGAGAGAGTGAGTTTTTTTTTTGTAAATTTTAAACATTTTGTAAAGTCTATTCTATCAAAATCTCTTAGATGTTAAAAAAATGTTAACTTTTAATTTTATATTTGGGTATTTTATTATTTTATCATTAAATTTTTTAACAGTATACATACACACATATTGAGTTTTAAAATTTGAGAGAGATTTTACCTTTAACAATTTTCCTTTTGAATTTTGACGGAATAAAGTCCTGCATAAAAGAGAATTGAACCCGAAATTGAAGAGTATATTTTCATGCATTTCACCTTCCTTTTTAAATTAGAAATATACATAAAATTTCAATTATGTTAAAATCGTCAAAATTGAACTCTAAATTCAAAAACATATAAGTTTTTTTTTTTTTTTTCAATATTGAAATTTATTTGAAAATAAATATAAAAAATCTGAAGAAGAAGAAGAAAAAAGAGATCTACCGATTGAGTCCACATAATATTTTTTGCAAGTTATTATTTTATTACGAGATGTTTAATATATAAATAAATATGACTTTTGGGGATTGAAAATATTACAAGTCAAAATGGCGAATATACCGACGAATCTGTTGAATTTGAATGGTGACTCGTGCGTAGCGTAATGTAACTGGCAAATGTCACTGGGAAAACTTTTTCTGCTCTCCCTCGTTGGAAGAAACTTTCCAGCCTTATTTGCCTCTGTTTGCTATTGTTTCTGATAATTTTAACAACCTCGATCAGCCTCTTAAGAGTACTTAATAGTAGTCCAAAACTGGATAGTTTTACACAATGAAATTTTATTAGTCATTTGTGTTCCCAAATTTTATGCATACAAAACGAGCAAAATCAAATAAAAAGAAATTTTTTTTCACAATCTAAATGATCTTTCGTGTTATGACTCGCAATCAACAAAATAATAATGGATTTGGCTCACAAAATGATCTCTAAATAATTTAGGATCAAGTTTTTTTGGTCACACCAATATTTTTTTGTTTTACTCTTCACATTTTGAGAGAGACAAAAACTTTTGGGAAGGCTAGGGTTGAGAGATATTAGATTAGGATAAAAAGAAAACATACTTTTTTCTTTTTATATCTAGTTTAATTTATTATCAAAAATAAAAGAAACAAGCAAGGGTTGAGAGATATTAGATTAGGGTAAAAATAAAACACACTTTTCCTTTTTTATATATAGGGTCTAATTTTTTTATTATTATTATTTTTTTTAAATCACAAATAAAAGAAACATTTCCCCTCCCTTTGTTAGAATCGGCCACAAGGCCTTGTAAATTTGTAATGGCAATCTTAAATTTTGTTTTTAACGTCATAATAATAACATTAAAAGTTGCCTTAAAAAAATTATTGTAACATTCCATTTTGAAAATATGAGTTTTAAACCAAATAATGAACTCATTTATTTTCAAAATATACATTAAATTATAAAACATAATTTAATGATTATAATAATATTTTTTAAACATAATATGATTATTTCATAATCACCAAATATGATTTTTTTTTTAAAATTTATATTAAACTAATTTAATATAAGATTCAAGTGTGACATTAATTATTAATCATAATGATAATTATAATACATGTGAGTAAATAATTGAACTATCTAATTATATTAAGTATACTTAGTTAGCATATGGACCACATGAACCTGTAGTTCCGAACTCCAATATTCTCGGAATATTAATTAAACTATTTAATCAAATATTCCGAATTATTAACTTTAGGTTATTTCACTAAAAATCTAAAGATGCTCTCTCGTCACTGTAGATATATTGTATAAGCCCAACTACATCGACGTCCATTAATATAGTCATTCCATACAGATTGACCCTTCACGAGTATCTCATAATTAGAGCTGGGTCAAAATATCCGTTATACCATTCTAATTATTTTTACCTTAATAATCATTGATTCTCTAATGAACGATTTATTCATAACTATTATGAATATTAATCTTTCTATTCGTAATACAAAGACTTGAGTGCCCTAATCATTTAAGTACTGAATCAACTCATAAGAAAGATACATATATACTTCTTGCAAGAAGAAGTGAACTGTTAGGGTTGGTTTACTGAGCGTCAATTTCTTATGTATTTCCATGTAAATACTTTTGTATATATTTTAATAATGAATAAAAAAAAACAGTTTCTATAATATAAATTCTTTTATTATATGGTAAAGACGTAAATGATCATAAAGTGATTGGTTATGATACAATTGCAAAAGCGTTTCAACTGACATTGAGCGGTATCATAAAAGTATCATTATTTAACTGTCCTTGTCAAGGTTTATAATTACTTGGTCAGTAAGTAAACCCGTTATGACCGGTACGTGTTGTATATTGGAATGTTGGATTCTAATGGTTTCTCAATGAACCATGAGTCTCGGGAGACTCGTATAGACACGTAGGGGTTTATATCTGATAAACACTGAACGACTCACCGAAGATTCTTAATAGATGGTACACCAACATCAATAAGAATATTCTTAGGTTAAGTGAGCATAATGATCCTTCAACTTGAGATACCATTGTGGATATATGAGGTATCCTCCACACTTTGCTGGTAGTCACGTCACCGATCTATTTAGATCATACCTTCGTCTGTTCGTTGGGTGTGACTGATCCTCATAATATCCTGTGCGTATCATGATAAAATCCATCAATTCTGTGTACATAGCATATGTATCAATTATGAAATTAGCAATCTGTTAAATCCATGAGCCCGTGGTATACTGAAAAAATCAGTTCTGAGTGTTATTTAAGACATTACAAATAAAATCATCGACATAGTTATACCTAAAAAGATTTGACGTTTATATCTATATCTCTGGGATAATCCGGATACCTGTGACGGAAGGATTATACGTATGCAGTGATCTCGACCTGTATGGTTCAGAGATTTTATCTGTGTTAATCATAATTTACGAGTGATGGACACGAAATTGAATTTCGTGACGAATATGCCTGAACCTAGAAAGTCTCACTAATGAGATATACTCAGAGGGTACTAAGATAACTTTTATAAATAATACTGATTATTTATAAGTCGTTTAACGGTTAAACAAAGATACATGCTTTTGAGATCTTATCGGCCATTTATTAAATGTCGAATTGTGATATTTGACATTTATTATTAATGTATGTATTTTGATTATTTAATGTAAATATAATACATATATTTGAAATATTTTTATTTAATTATTTGATTACTTAAATGTTAAATAATTAAAATAATTAAATATTAAATATCTAGTTTACTTTATTAAGTAAACTAAATGGCTTATTTTAATTGGTTTTCATGGCCAATTTTGATTGATTTTAAATGGCATGATTTAATTGGATATTTTGTGATAAACAATAATTTGATTAATGGTTTTACACCAAAATATTTGTTAAATCATTTTCCAATTAATGAAATAAAATTAAAACATATGGCTTATATATATTCCCTCATTTTTCGGTAATTTGGAAAAATATATAAAGCCATTTTTTTACAATCTAAGTATCCTAGAAAATCAAATACAAAGTGAGAAAGAGAGGAAAAGTGAAAGAAAGAAGAAAAACATGCAATTTTTGGAAATTTGGTAAGGAGTTTCTTACATTCATCTTCTTGAAAATTATTTCTAAGATCATAAGCTTCAACATGTGTAGCTTAGTTTCTTCTCTACTTTCTTATGGATGTGTTTTGATGATTGGGAGCTTGATTGAAAGATGGAAGCATGTATGTTTATTTAGAATGCTTAAAATTATTCTTTAAGCTTTCTTTTTGCCATATTGATGGAAGTTTTCATTCTAGAGTTACTTAGCCACTCATGATTGACCTAGAATTATTCTTTAGTTGTTTCATTATGGTGAGGCTTGTTTGGTGTTGTGGGAATTGACTTACAGTATTCAATTTGAATAATTTGGTGTTAATTTTGTTAATTTGTGAAGTTATAAAATTAGGATCTTTAACCTTCACCAAATTTTGGGATTTTCATATATGTGATGAGATTTAATGTTTATATGATATATATTAAATTTGGGAATTTTTGGATTTGATCTTGACATGTTTTGAATAAAAAAGATCAAATTGTAAATTCTTGAAAGTTTAGGGACCATTCGGCAAATTCTGGAAATTCGGTTTCTATGAGTTCAAAATTTTATTTTCATGTATTAGACATGTATAAATCATTTTGGGATTGATTTGGAATCAATTAGAATTGTATTTGACAATTTTGGACTAAAATGACAAAAATATAAAATTTTTGGGCTAAATGGTAATTATTGAAAAATCTGATTTTTGGGTAAAAATTTCCATTTTTAAGTATTGAGTAATTGAAATTAATTATTTTATTTTAATTACCCAAGAAAAATTATTGAAATCGGAAAATTTCGATTTTCTGCGTTCCGCTGCGTTTACCTGTATTGCCATAAAAAACCCCAACATGAACTCCATATCTATGTAAACTGTCTCAACTATACACCAAACCATGTCCCCAAAATACGTATCTATTAGTTGAGATTTCTACACCAACCTCACATTTGTAAATCAAAAGACATAGTCTGTCATACAGAAGTTCGTAGTACACTCAGGATTCATATCAATCCATATATGACCATCTAGTAGATTGAAATGAATTTCTTTATTTAATGGATATTGTAAGAAATACATTTCTATATGGTTCCAGTCCTATATGATCACGTCATTTAATGTGTCTCCATTCTCATGTCACCACATGGATGATCCCATATCAAGGTCGCCAAAAATTTATGTTAGGATTGGTGCTTAGAGCACCAATTTTCTTATGTAATTCCCTGTAAATACTTATGTAACATTTTATTATGAATAAAATAAATAATTTCCATTATATAACATCTTTTTTTATATGTTAAAGATGTAATATAACTTAGAATGATTAGTTGTGATACTGTTGCAAAAACGTCGCAACTGACATTGAGTTGTATCATGACGTTGTCATTCTTAGACAGTTTCTGGTCAACGTTTACACTGCTTGGTCAGTAAAGTAAACCCGTTGAGATTGGTACATGTCGTATATTGAAATCTTGGATTCCAATGGTTTCTCAATGAACCATGAGTCTTAGAGTCGCGTATAGACGTGTATGTGTTTATAGCGGATAAACAGTGAACGACTCACCGAAGATTCTTAATGGAGGGTACACCAACTTCAATAAGAATCTGCTGGGGTTGAGTGAGCATAGTGATTCTTTTACTTGAGATACCACTGTAGATATATAATTTATCCTCCATATTTATATGGCAGTCACATCACCGATCTATTTAGATCATACCTCCGCATGTTTGTTAGGTGTGGACTGATGCTCAAGATATCCTGTGTATGTTAAGAAAGGATCCGCCAGTTCTGTGTGGAATTAGCAATCTATTAAATCCATGGGCCCGTGGTACACTGTAGAAGTAAGTTGTAAGTGTTATTAAGAGATTACTAATAGAAACGTCTACATGATTATATCTATAGAGATTGGACATTTATATCTTTATCTCTGGAATAATCCTGATACCTGTGACGGAGGGATTATATGTATGTGATGACCTTGCCCTGTATGGTTCAGAGAGTTTATCTGCGTTTGTCATAATTTATGGGTGGGTAAATTATGGAAATAAAATTAGATTTCATGACGAATATGCCTGAACCTAGAGAGTCTCACTAATGAAATAGACTCGTAGAGTACTATGCCAACTTTTATGAATAATACTGATTATTTATAAATCGTTTAACGGTTAAACGAAAGATACATGCAAATGGACTTAATGGTCATTTCCAAATTAATATGTATATGTATTTAATATTTGATTTTATTAAATACACATTAATTAAATGTCAAATTGTGACTTTTTCCATATATCATTAATATATGTATTTTTATTATTTAATGTAAATATAATACATATATTTAAGATATTTGTATTTAATTATTTAATTATTTTAAAGTTAAATGGTTAAATTAATTAAATAATAAATATCTTATGTCATGATTAAAATTTGTAAATGGCTTTAAATGATTGGCAACACTTGGATAATTCATTAAATGATTTAATGATCAAATACTAAAAGTCAAGTATATCATTTACCATTTAATTAATTGAAAAAAATTGAAAAATATCTAGATATTATTTTCGTACCTAGTTTAGGCCAAGTGAGGAAATACAAAAGGGTTTTATTTTCATTTTGTTTCATAAGTTCAAGTCACCAAAAAATCAATTACAAAAGAGGGTTGAGAGCATAGTTGAAGAACAAAGGAAAAACTTAAGCAAAATCTCAAGATTTGTAAGTATTTCTCAACACACTTCAACTTAAAATTTCTTTATATTATTCTTGGCTTGAACTTGTGTTGCTTGGATGATGTCTCTACTCTTTTAGTTTGTAATTAAATGGTTGGGAATTTGTATGAAGGATGTTTGCATGTATATGTATTAAAGTGAGCTAATAATTGGTTATTAAGTTTTATTTTGATTATTTGATAATCAAGTTGTCATTCTAGAGTTTTTAGGCCACTCATTGATGACCTAGAATTGTTATTGTGTTATTTCAAAGTGGTGAGACTTGTTTGGTGTTGTGAAAATTGAATTAAAGTGTTGAATTTATTTAATTTGTTCAAATGAAAGATTTGTAAAATTAAGGTTCTTAACCCTTTTCAAATTTAGGGATTTTCATATATGTGTTGTGTATTGATATATATTAAATTTGGGGTTGATTGGATTTGATCTTGACTTTTTTTGAACAAGATTGGACTAAATTGTAAAAATTGAAAAGTTCATAGCATTCTTGGCAATTTTGACATTTAATGGGTTTTTTGTTGCAATTTATGTTTTCATGTATTGGACATGTTAAATACATCTTGGTAATGATTTGGAATCACTTAAAATTATATTTGACAATTTGAGGACCAAAATGAATAAAATGCAAAGTATTGGGGCAATTCGATAATTAAGAAGAAATTTGATTTCTTGGGTAAAAATTTCAGATCTTAAATATTGTGTATTTTAATTGTCTGAGAAAAAATTTTGAAATCAGAAAATTTTGATTTTCTGCTGAGTTACCCGGTAATATCCCTATAAAACCCTAATAATTTATGGAATGGATTGTTAGACAACAATGACCCATAGCGTCACTATTTGTAAAACACATTGTGGTTTTTGTACAAATTAACTATGTGACAATGGAAATTACCTTTTATCATTTTGTAATTTATTTACTTGGATATATAAATGATGAAAGTCATTATGATTAGTTCCAGATTGATAAGATATGAGACCGTATCAATCCGTAACGGTTTAATCATAAAACATCCCTAGTCGTAGTATTATCGAGACTGGACATCGATAATGCGGAATAGACTACTATTGCACTTGTGCGTGTTATGGAAGCGTAACATCATAGTTATCATATATTTAAGTATTGGATACTTATGCAAGTGTGATATGAGGTTGTGTTTACCGATGGTATGGAAACAGTTTCGCTCCGGATAGACCCTGCAGAATCTCATTGGTAGTATGACTGTCTGTCTATGAGAATCCGCATCAGGGTAGGTGTATTTGGTCTTAACCTATGACTTACATCGCTAGTACTTGCGATAATCAATACGCTTTGATTTTGGTCGTCCATGACTTTAACAGGTTCTGAGTACGCCTATTCTAGGTTTATTGAGAATCGTATTGTATTGGGTGTGATGTCAAGACAGAAGTATCACTTCAGTCATATGAAGATGATGATCACA
Source organism: Zanthoxylum bungeanum (assembly GCA_019454045.1). Classification (NCBI taxonomy): domain Eukaryota; kingdom Viridiplantae; phylum Streptophyta; class Magnoliopsida; order Sapindales; family Rutaceae; genus Zanthoxylum; species Zanthoxylum bungeanum. The sequence continues at coordinate 53,174 of SKCR01000753.1, forward strand.
CAGAGTTACAGAACTGGTGCTCTAATGTGTTACAATTATCAGAATAGTATGACAAGGTCATGATTATCCGATTAAAGAGACTAGTTGCTCGTGATCCGATATATGCTTCGTACGGGGAAGACACTATTCCAGCCCCAGGCCTAGCATGTGACATCCGATACTGGATCGAAATACGCAATACTACGTATATTACGTCTGACAAAGATTAAATATTCCATTAAGAATATTTCTGGAGAATTGGGTAGGCACGACGCTTTGCTAGAAGCCAACCATGTCTCGTAAATCAGTAAAAACGTAGTACGAGGTATGTACGTGTTCGGATAGTCCGAAGACCGGATTTACTGCCAACATATCCATGGATCTTTTGGGTCGCTTCCCGAAGATTCACCGATGACGTATGATTCGAACATAATTAATTTGGGATTATTACGGAGAGATTTTATCTAGGATAAAATACTATTTGAAGTGAGAGAACGATTAATTTGGAATTAATCGATAAAATAATATATTCGATATATTAAACGAAATTAGATTTCGACGCGGAATTAAAATTAGATTTTAATTCGGGCAAACGAATTAATTTAGAATTAATTCGCTAGCGACGTGAATAATAATTTTGCTTGGCATTATTATTTTATTAAATTTGATTTAATTACGGAAAATTCGTTAATTCGGAATTAGCGAACCCGAGCCCGAGAGTGTTTGCGAGCCCACTCACACTTTGAATCAAGTGGGGCCCACAAGTCACATCATGTCACATCACATGTTAACCTTTTACCTTTTTGGTGATGGTATTAGGTGATGGAATGATGATGGCTTATTCTACACTCAATTTGATGGCTTGAAAGACTTTTACCAAATGTTAAGATTTGGTATATGTTTTATTTTTTTTGAAATAAAAACACACAAGTCAACATTTTCACTTCATCTCTTTCCTATCTCAAGCTCACGGCGTTGGGCATTTTTTCTCTCAAAAAATTTTCTCTTTTGGCCGAATACAGAAGGAAGAAATAAGGAAATTTATTGCAAGTTTCCTAAGTTGCTAGCACATCATATAATCATCCAAGGTGATAGGGAAACCAATCTAAGAGCTTGGAATCACCATTGAAGCTTGGAGCTTGAAGATCAAAATTCAAAGTGGAGCCTGGAGACTTCTCAAAGAACAAAAGTTTTGTGTTCATCGCTTCCAAAATCCGTTCAAAGTGAGTATTATTCCGCCATATCTCCTTTTGTATTCACATATTTTTATGCTTGAATTTGATCTTAGGAATGCCTTAGAAACCAACAATGGTATCATGAAGCCTAATTTGAGCATGAAAAAGATTAGGGTAAAATTTGGGTAAATTGGATTTGAGCATGATTTAACCAAATTGATTGTTTGAGCATGCTTGTATATGAATGACTTGGAGTTATGCATGATCAATTTGACGAAAATTGAATTGGATTAATTTTCCCCAAATTATGTATGTTGGCCGAATGCAACATTTACCCTAAAGTCATGGTATTTTTGTTTTTTGATCATTGGATGAGTTGAAAAACATGATTATGTTGATTTTAGATTCAATCGGATTGAAATCAGAATCGAACGTTAATAAACCCTAAAATACCGTGAGCTATGGAGCATGAAATGAGATGATTTTTTTGTTTCAAAATATTGGACATGAGTTGAACAAATTAATACATGATTAATTGATTAAATTAGTATTTTGGAAATATTAATTTAGATAATTAATTAGTGTAAATCACTTTAATTAATTAAATTATGAAATTTGGAATTTTAAAATTTAATTAGTTGGGGCTTAATTTAGAATTGGGCTTTAAATGTTGTATTTGGGCCTAATGGGCTTGGTTGGGCCAAGTTGGTTTAGGACAATTGGATTGGATCCAAATTGGGCCTAAACCATTCCATTAAGTCCAAATATAACAAATAGACATTTTAATGTTTAATTGGGCCTAAATTGGTTTCTTGGCAAGTAGGGCGATTCCTTAAATGGGCTTTGGCATTTGGGTTTGACCCATATTGACCAAAGTCCAAGCCTTAAGAAATTAATTGAAAGCCCATTGGACTTTAATTAAACGACATTGGATGTTAATTGGACTTTGAGACCCATTTAGATTAGATTTGGAATCTAAGTCGTAAATGTGCATTAAAAAGTATAGTTATTTAATTTAGAATTAAATATAGAATTAATATTGAATACGAATTAAATTATAGTTCGATATAATTCAAGAATTCGTACTTCGAGTACTTATTCTCAAACGAGTTGGACTCGCGCAAATCAAATCGTTGTTTGAACATTGGATGATCACTTAATTAAAAGATTAATTAATTGGATTAGATTGACTGAATAACATGCTTTGTGTGAATACATGGATGTGTTGAATGAATAATGCATATCAGATAGTTATTAGAATGGAAAGGGCAATTTTGAAAATTGTTGTAAATTTAGAATTTATTAAATTGGACCTGCGTGTCCAGCCTTATCTCTCGATTCTTTGTAATTCTCTTCTCACCTAATTCCCCTCAACATAATGAGGTTTCTTTTATTGTATTATGTAATTGGGTAGAAGTTAGAATATTGCTAGCTGGGGAGAGGAAATAGCGTGATTTGTTCTAGGAATAATTTGTGAGATATCCATCCGCATATCATTATTAATTTATTTTCCGCGCCTTATTATGCTTTTAGAATGCATGCTTAAGGGTGTATGATGAGACCTAACAAAGATAATAAATTGGTTACCAATTTACACAAAAAACCTCAATTAATATTAAGCGTTTTCCTTCCATTGAGTGATTCTTATTAAGCGTTTTCCTTCCATTGAGTGATTCTTACTCAAGATCCAAGATTGCCACTGGTTTGTTGGCCAAAGTCAAGACCTTTGTCCATCGTGGATGTGTTTGAATCATGAAGGCTTTGTTACATATCGTATGTCTTGTCCAAGTTGTGATTTTTTGGCCAAATTTAAGATCACTTCTTGTCCATCGACATCGATTACGAAGCTTTCCAAAGTCAATGGGTCCTGCTTAACTGGAATCATTAAGCTTGTTGTGCCAAAGCCAAGGCTTAGTTGATTCAGAGGAAAAAGGTTAGGAAAATATATTGGATATATTGGCATATATATTGTATATATGTTTTGGACTTGGAGGTCCACCTACCGGATCTAGGAATTGGATGAGATCCAATTGATCTTAGAGATCTACCTAGTTAAATATCATACAGCTTGTTGACCAAAGTCAAGGTTGTGTGTTATTTAACGGGATCCTAGCCCACTAGGAAATAGGTTTCCCGAGTACTCAACAGAGGGTTAGAGGCTCACCGAAAAATAGTGGGAGGCTAGTATTGAATTTGCAATTTTGTTCAAATACTTAGCTTTACGCGCTTTCAAATTATTTCATCAATTATTTTATTAATTGGACTAATATATTATTATTTTTCTTGTAACAGTTAGACTGTACCCATACATTGTTAATTGGATAGTTGGACTATCACAATTAAAATGACGGGAAAGAACAGTGTCAGAGACATTATCATGGGAGATAATATTTTTAATGGCACCAACTTTTATGACTGGGAAATGAATCTCAGGATTGTCCTGGGATCCGAGAAATTGATCTATACAATAGAGAGACCTCTTGGGCCTAAGCCTGGACATGATCAGTTGATTGAGCTAGAGCTTTGGAAGACTCATAGCGATGATAACTCTACTGCTCAGTCCATTATGCTTGCTGCTATGACTCAACAATTCCGTCGACAGAACAAGGGATTGGATCCCTATAACATGTTGGCAAAGTTGCATGATCTCCACCGATCTAATCTTAGATCACAAATATATGAGTTGCAGAAGAAGCTCTTCCTCACTGGCATGTCAAATGGTACATCTGTTGAGCACCATGTGTCACAGATGATTGCTGACATCGAGTAGCTGGCTCAGATGGGCATTGTCTTCGAGGCTGAGACTTCGATAGATTTGATCTTACAGTCTCTCCCCGACACTTGGAGTGGGTTCATCATGAACTATAATATACTGAACCAAGATGATACTCTTGGAGAGTTAATGTCCATTCTGAAAGAAGCTGAAAAGGAGCTTCTAAAGGGCAAGAAGCGCGAGGCGCACTTCGCTTTGACATTTCAGACTCCGAGGGCTTGGCCCAAGGCGACTGGAGGTGTGAATAAGAATAAGCATAAGAAGAAAGGCAAGGCCAAATCGTCAAAGGGTTCTGGGAAATCCAAGGACAAATCCCAAGATGTATGTCTGCAGTGCGGGAAGCGGGGTCACTGGAAGCGTGACTGCCGCGAGTATAAAGCGCACATGAAGGAAATCAAAGCGGGGAAGGCACCGACTTCAGGTATGTTTGTCATAGAAATAAAAATGTCTACTACTAGTTTTAAAAATTGGATTTTTTATTCTGGTTGTGGTACTCACATATGTACTGATGTGCAGGATCTGCGGATAGATTAGCAGGAGACTAGCCTCATGGGAGATTGATCTACGCATAGGGAATGAGACACGAGTTACCGTTTTGGCCGTGGGCACTTATGTTTTGGAACTGTCCTCAGGGCATGTACTTGAACGATTAAACTGTTATTTTATACCTAATTTGACTAGGAATATTATTTTCTTATCTATGTTAACCCAATGCGGGTTATACTTTTGTATTTAGAAACACTGTGTGTTTTTGTATAAAAATGATATAAAAATTTACCAGCTGATGCAAATAATGGTTTTTATATTTTGAATATTAATCAATCTCAAACATATAATGTAACAAACAAAAGGCTTTACTTAAAGTAAGTAACAAGATGGACTTATATGTGACATTATCGTCTGGGTTGGAGTTTATTCAAGGTCCCAAGATCAAAACTCAAGCATGAATATCAAGTGAATACAACGACGGAAGTGCGGAATACTTACATCGAGCGGTTGAGAGACGATTTTGGCAAAAAAACGAATTCACTGCCCACTTGGACTGCTCACGCAGTAGCAGAATATCTCACTGGTTTCGGCCATTTTGAACATCAAAAACGAGCTCTAAGCTTCATCAAAACGTTCCCGGCTCATGGGTAAACTTCCCTATCACCTTAGCATTGAACCCGGAGTGTGCTAGCACTCTTGTTTTGCCACAAAACACACTTGCTTCCCTCCATTTATTTCATTATGCTCGGCAGTTTACTGCCATAGAAGAAGAAGAAATGGCGTGAAGAGAGGAGAAGGAAGAAGAGGAGAGAGAGGAGGGAAAATGAAAAGTGATGCATGTTTTTTTTACAATTTCGGTTTTTTGACTTTAATTTAAGCATCAAATGCCAAATGAATTTCATTTGAAATTCATTTCAAAGCAATTTGCTTTATGTCAAGTACACACATCACCTTTTTGTCAAATCAAGTCACATCACCTTTTGTCACATCAATCAATCAATCAATCATTGTCACATCACTCAAAGTGACATGATGATTGACGCTTGATGTGACGCTAGATGCGACTAGCGATTTGACGCTTGATTTGACGTGCCGCACTCGAATTCTAAATACGAATGCGCTCGTAAAAATCTCGGGCTCGGGTTCGTTAATTCCAAATTAACGAATTTTCCGTTGCGTCGTAATTAAACGATTACGCCAAGCGAAATCACTATTCACGTCGCTAACGAATTAATTCTAAATTAATTCGTTCGCCCGAATTAAAATCTAATTTTAATTCCGCGTCGAAATCCAATTTCGATTAATATATCAAATATATTAATTCCTCGATTAATTCTAAATTAATGTTTCTCTCTCTTTAATCGTTATTTTATCCTAGATAAAATATCTTCGCAATTAATCCCAGATTAATATAAGTGCGAGTCATACGTCATCGGTGAATCTTTGGGAAGCGACCCATGAGATCCCCGGATGTGTTGGCAGTCAAATCGGTCGTCGGACTGTCCGAACACGTAAGTACCTCGTACTACGTTTTATCGATTTACAAGACAAGGTTGGCTTCTAGCAAAGCACCATGTCTATCCAATTCTCCGGAAACATCCTTACAGGAATAAGGATCTATATCAAGCGTAGTAGTATACCGTAGTATTGTGCGTATCGGCCCGTATCAGATAGTCACGTGTTAGGGCTGGGGCTGGATAAGTGTCTACCCCGTCCGAAACACATATCGGATGTCTGGTAACTAGTCTCTATAATCGGATATTCATGACCTGGTCATAATATCACGATTGGATGCGCATCACTTAAGAGCACTAATACCGTATCCTGCGTGACATCATCTCCAATATGACTGGAGTGATACTTCCGTCTCGACATCACACCCAATACTCTACGATTCTCTGATAAACCCAGAAGTGGTAGACACAGAACCTGGTCAGGGTCCCCAACCACCAAAACCAAAGTTTATCGATTATCGTAAGTATTAGCGATGCAAGTCTCAGGTTAAGACTATACACACCTACCTCGATTTCGGCCTCCCATAGACACATAGTCATAATACCAATGGGATTCCGAGGGGTCTATCCAGAGCGAAGCTGTTTCCCGTACCATCGGTGAAACACGACCTCCTATCGCACTTGCATAAGTCTCCAACACTTATATATATGAGAACTATGCCGTTGTGCCCTCACAACGCGCACAAGTGCAATACTAGCCTATTCCGCATTATCGATGTCCAGTCTCGATAATACTACGGCTAGGGATATTTAATGATAATCCTTCGTGGACTGATACTGTCTCATATCATCTCAATCCAGGAACTAATCATAGGGACCTCTCTTCATTTATATATCTTTGGTGATCTAATCACAAATGATGAGAGTGCAAATTCCTTATTACATAGTTACAACTACAACAACAACACAATGATCTGTGCAAATAGTGACGCTATGGGTCATATTATCCAACAATCTCCCACTTGGCACGTAGCGAGTCACTCAAGTGTTCCAACACTTGAACTATGTAAGGTTCGCTCAAATTGCTGAGGAAAGGTTTTCGTCAGCGGATTTGTTTAATCATCGTCTGACGCGATTTACACGATCATCACATCGCCACGATGTACGATCCGAATGAATCAGATGATATAGAAGTATATATCTGGATCGTCGATGAGACCTTTAATTCCTTAGCCTGTGCTGACGCCTAGTTCAGCTGCTAACAGAACTATATCTAATCTAATTAGATTTATGTTCGATCCAAATGGCTTCTTTTGCTGTCTCAGCTGCAGCAATAATCCGCGTTTGTTGTTTATTCGGCAACAGTTATCTTGCTTGGAAGATTTCCAGCTCACTGTCCCGTTATCCAAACTGTATAGTACCGTTTGCGACCTTTAGCCGTCTTTATCGGTTATAGGAAACTTGCTACAGTGATTCCTTCAGTCACTTCGTTTCAGTCATCATCATTCTCCATCTCTAGACTACTACAGACTAATCTCTAATCAACTAACGGATGTTCCTAAATCAATCCAGTGACTATCACTCGGATTAGCCTGTTTGTGAATCCATATGCTCAAAGCGTATGATACACCAGGTTTTGTACATTTTTCAATGTACGGTTCCACGGAGAGTATTTCGAAAGCCAAGCTTTCCCCGACATTTATTTTATGGGAATATCATTTCCAAGAAATGACGTATTATCATTATTTTATAGGACAGCCACTGTCAGTGCGCTCCCACTAACCTCCTTATATACAAAAGAATTTTTTCGTTTTGAATTAAATCATACACCATTATGATTACATCAAAATGATAATTCCAAGAACTAATGCTCGTATCAGCAAGCATTATCCAAATGGATTTACCGTGGCAACAGGTAAAAGGTTGAATCGTAATCAACACAATGTCGATAACGATACCTTTCCGTTAAAAGCCTAGCTTTATACGTTGGTATGTTGCTATCCATGTACGTCTTCCTTGAAGACTTATAGTACCAATAGGCACAATGCCTTGTGGTACATCAACTAGTCTCCAAACTTGTTGATATACATGGAATCCATTTCGGATTCATGACACTTTGTCATAATAGGGAGTCGATACCTTGTATCACTTCCTTAGTTCTCGTGTATTCGAAGATTAATGGTATAGTTTTATCCTTGATCAACTATATTTGTTCCATTAAGATTCAATGCCTTGAACAATATTACTCCGATTTTCATCGAGTTATACTATCCTCCCACTTACCACCGCATATCAGTATTCCTCTTAGGAAAACCGCGTGGTGAGCAACAATCTAATTATTCTCTTGTGAGGTGTATAAGTACAATACTTATGGTATCCCTAGGATGACCTACAATTGGCACTTATTATATTTGGGTTTTAGTTTGGTATCATCCAAACATATGCCAAGCATACCCAAACAGTCAGGAATGAGAAACCCGGTTTCTTTCCCGTTCAAATCTAATATGATATCTGTCAAACAGATTATTATGGAACCTTATTCAAAATAAGTTCTTGCACTGTTTAAAGCTTATCTGTTGAAGGAAATGGTAGCTCTAAGCGACTCGTGATTAACCTTATTATGTCTAACAAAATTCGGTTAATCCTTTTCGGACACACCGTCAAAATGACGTGTTCCGAGAGGAGTCCTCATTGAAAGAATACTATACTCTTTCAAGTATACGAGAAACTTACTGCTTAAGTATTTTCATTACGGTCTTACCGTGATGGTGTAATACTATAACCGATCTGTTTGTTTATTCCGTGTCGAAACTATAAAAGTTTTCGATTTGTGTTCTTCAAAAGAAACACACAACCATTACGTGATGCAACATCCGTATAGGTCACGTAATATTCATATCCACCTCTAGCCTAGCTAGACACGGGCCCACTTGCTTCACTATGAACTAGGGCTAACAGATCGGTGGCATTTTCACTTTTACCGAGTAAAGGTGTTTTAAGCACTTTGCTTAATAAACTAGATTCGTAGACTTTATTTGAATAGAATCAAATTAGTCCTAGTACCCGCTCTTCAAAAGTGCGGATATACGATTCTTGTTTAGTAGTGTCCCTGACAACTATGCCGCAATTAAGTTTCTTAATTGATCAAATCAGTTTGAGCTATTTATTTGTCATGTTATATATATGAGATATTATTTATATTCAAAATATAAATTCTGTTATTCACATCCAATGTGTTTATCTCAATATCATCTTTATATAATAAAACACTTTAGTGTTCTAGAATATAAAGGTACACCCGCAGCGGGTTATACACTGATATAAAGATAATGTTTCTAGTCAAACTAGTTACATTTTAACAGTTCCCTAATTTAAGTACATACCCAAGGTAATTCCTAAATTAGGTATCTACGGTTAAAACAGCGACTATCGTCCCGTTTTCAATTCGCAGAGTAATCTCATCTGAAGTCAGTATCCTGCTTAAAGCAGATTCTGCACAACAGTACATATTTATGTATCACACTAAGTATTTAAAATCCAATTTCAATACTAGTTGTGAACATAATTATGACAAACATATTTGAAGTAAGAGCCTTGCTCGTCTTCAATTCCTTCTTAGGATATTTCCTATTATCTTCCTAGAAGACCTAATCCTTAATTCTGATTCAGAAATTAGGGAGTATACTACGACAAGCTTAATGGATTAAGCGCTAAAGTTATCATTATATGAATATTCCAAATTTCATATTCCACTTATTCGCTTAACTCCGGGCTTTAGGCATAAATCATTATTTTATCAAATAAAATAACTTATTAATTTCCAAGACCATCTTGAAATTATTCCCAATTAGAAAATTAAATCATTTAAAATATTTTAATCCAAGATATATTTTAAATATCCAACTTTTCAATTTTATCTTGATTACAATAGTCCAACTATTTAATCAACGATTAGTGGTACTATTTATTATAATGATTATAATAGTCCAACTATATAATCAAATATAATTAAATTAATTAACCTCAATTACATTGATTACTATAATCCAATTATAAAATCAACTGTAAACTGAAATTAATTAATTCAAATATATTGATTAATATAATCCAATTATATATAATCAACTATAATACAGTCCAACTGTTTATTAAAACAACAATTTAAATATTAGTCCAACTAACATTTAATTAATGTGACGAGAAAAATATAAATGAGCGTGTTTAGCGAGTGATTGAACGAATGTTGCAAATTCAATACTTGCCTCCCACTATTTTTCGTCGAGCCTCTAACCCTCTGTGGAGTACTCGGGAAACCGTGTTTCCTAGTGGGCTAGGATCCTGTTAAATAACATACAACCTTGACTTTGGCCAACAAGCTGTATGCTACTTACCAGGTAGATCTCACAGATCAATTGGATCCAATCCAATTCCCAGATCCGGTTAGGTGGACATCCAAGTCCTAAACATATCGCTTATGCCAATGTATCTAATACATTTCCTAACCTTATCCTCCGAATCATCTAGGCCTTGGCTTTGGCACAACAAACCTAATGATTCCAGTTAAGCGGGACCCATTGACAAGGAAAGTTTCGTAATCAATGTCTTTGGACAAGAAGTGATCTTGACTTTGGCCAACAAATCACAACTTGGACTAGACACCGATGTGGAACAAAACTCTCATGATTCAAATACATCCAATTGACAAGGTCTTGACTTTGGCCAACAAACCAATGCCAATCAGATCTTGAACAAGAATCATTCAATGGAAGGATAATCGCTTAATATAAAACGAGGGTTTTTCGCGTGCAAATTGGCTACCAATTTATTATCTTTGTTAAGGTCTCATCATCATACACCCTTAAACATGCATTAAATACATAATAAAGCGAGTATGAAAATAAATAATAATGATATGCGGATGGATACTTTACATTGATCCTAGATCAAATCTCTCATTTTCTCTCTCCAAAGCTAGCACTTGTATTTACTTCTACCCGTTACACTACACTTCTAAAGAAACCTCATATACATAGAGGGGAATAGGTGAGAAGAGAATACAAAGAGAACGAAGGTGATAAGGCTGGACACGCAGGTCCAATTTATAAATCAAATTTATTACAATTTCCAAAATTGCCCCACCCGACTAATATCCATCCGATATACATTATTCATGCATCGCAACCATGTATTCACTCAAGCATGTTATCAATCAATCTAATCCAATTAATTAATCTGATTATTAGTGATCATCCAATGTTCAAACAACGATTTGATTTTGTTCGAGTCAAACTCGTTTTTGCGAACAAGTACTTAAAGTACGAATTCTCGAATTAAATTAAACTACATAATTAAATCTAATTTAATATGTATTTAATACTAATCCAATTATTTAATTCCAAATTAAATCTTACACTTTATTTACGAACCTTACGACTTAAATTCCAAATTTAATCGTTTCGGGTCTCAAAGCCCGATGAATATCCAATATTAGTTTAATTAAAGTCTAATGGGCTTTTAATTAATTTCTTAAGGCGTGGACTTTTGGTCAATTCGTGTCAAACCGAATAACCAAAATCCAATCCGGGAGTTACCCCATAAGCCTAGAAATCAATCTTGGCCCATTAGGCCCAATTAAACTTTAAGGTCCATAAGTCGCATTTGGGCTTTATGGTAGCGGTTTTGGGCCTAATTGGATCCAACCAATTTTGCCTAAACCTAACTTTGTACAACAAAGCCCAATAAGCCCATTTACAACTATTCAAGCTCAATTTCCAAAATTAGCCTTATTAATTAAATTACACAAATCCAATCTCGCAATTTAATTACCTAAAGTGTATATCATGATTAATCACCTAAACTATTATTTCCAAAACACAAATTAGGCTAATTAATCATGCTCAATTTCATCATCACATGTCTAACACGTTAAGATTAAAATCAAACTCATTACATGCTTTACTTTATTCTTGGCAATAAGGTTAATTACATGTCCGATTTGTTTCAATCCAATTAAAACCAATTCGACATCAAATCAACATACTCTCAATCGTTTCAAGTCATCCAATGATCAACGAAACAAAATTACCAAGATTTAGGGCATATTCCTATTCGGCCAACACATCAAAATTGGGGAAATTTGTTCTAAACAAAATTTAATCAAATTGATCCAACCAATCATCAATTAAACATGTATTAAGCATACTTAATCATCCAATTTCATAATTGCATGCTCAATTTCATTTTTCCCAATTTAAAGTTTCATGACATACATTCAAAATTGGGGAAATTTGTTCTAAACAATATTTAATCAAATTGATCCAACCAATCATCAATTAAACATGTATTAAGCATACTTAATCATCCAATTTCATAATTGCATGCTCAATTTCATTTTTCCCAATTTAAAGTTTCATGACATACATTCAAAATTGGGGAAATTTGTTCTAAACAATATAATCAAATTGATCCAACCAATCATCAATTAAACATGTATTAAGCATACTTAATCATCCAATTTCATAATTGCATGCTCAATTTCATTTTTCCCAATTTAAAGTTTCATGACATACTTGGCAATTTGGGGATTTTTCGTCCAAATCGAATTCAATCCAATTGATTCCGCAATCGACGTTAAATCATCATCCCGAATGATTTCCAACACTTCCAATTGTCAAAAATCAAAAATCCCAAGACATAAAATGCATATCATTTTCGGCCAAGGAGGATATTTGGGGAAAAATTGATCCAATCAAATTTTCTTCAAATTGACATAATCAATCATCAATACAAACACAATTAAGCATACAAATCCATCCAATTTCATTTATCATGCTCACAATCAAGTTTGCCCAAATTTTATCCCTAACTTTTCATGCTTTTAACCTAAGCTCATGATGCCATTGTTGGAGTTTATTCAAGGTCCCAAGATCAAAACTCAAGCATGAATATCAAGTGAATACAACGACGGAAGTGCGGAATACTTACATCGAGCGGTTGAGCGACGATTTGGCAACAAAAACAATTCACTGCACACTTGGACTGCTCACGCAGTAGCAGCTATCTCACTGGTTTCGCCCATTTTGAACATCAAAAACGAGCTCCAAGCTTCATCAAAACGTTCCCGGCTCATGGGTAAACTTCCCTATCACCTTGGCATTGAACCCGGAGTGTGCTAGCACTCTTGTTTTGCCACAAAACTCACTTGCTTCCCTCCATTTTCTTCATTATGCTCGGCAGTTTACTGCCATAGAAGAAGAAAAATGGCGTGAGAGAGGAGAAGGAAGAAGAGGAGAGAGAGGAGGGAAAATGAAAAGTGATGCATTGTTTTTTTTTACAATTTCGGTTTTGATTTAATTTAAGCATCAAATGCCAAATGAATTTCATTTGAAATTCATTTCAAAGCAATTTGCTTTATGTCAAGTACACACATCACCTTTTTGTCAAATCAAGTCACATCACCTTTTGTCACATCAATCAATCAATCCAATCAATTGTCACATCACTCAAAGTGACATGATTTGACGCTTGATGTGACGCTAGATGCGACTAGCGATTTGACGCTTGATTTGACGTGCCGCACTCGAATTCTAAATACGAATGCGCTCGTAAAAATCTCGGGCTCGGGTTCGTTAATTCCAAATTAACGAATTTTCCGTTGCGTCGTAATTAAACGATTACGCCAAGCGAAATCACTATTCACGTCGCTAACGAATTAATTCTAAATTAATTCGTTCGCCCGAATTAAAATCTAATTTTAATTCCGCGTCGAAATCCAATTTCGATTAATATATCAAATATATTAATTCCTCGATTAATTCCAAATTAATGTTCTCTCTCTTTAATCGTTATTTTATCCTAGATAAAATATCTTCGCAATTAATCCCAGATTAATTTTCTCTCTCTTCTAATTAATCCCAGATTAATATAAGTGCGAGTCATACGTCATCGGTGAATCTTTGGGAAGCGACCCATGAGATCCCCGGATGTGTTGGCAGTCAAATCGGTCGTCGGACTGTCCGAACACGTAAGTACCTCGTACTACGTTTTACCGATTTACAAGACAAGGTTGGCTTCTAGCAAAACACCATGTCTATCCAATTCTCCGGAAACATCCTTACAGGAATAAGGATCTATATCAAGCGTAGTATACCGTAGTATTGTGCGTATCGGCCCAGTATCAGATAGTCACGTGTTAGGGCTGGGGCTGGATAAGTGTCTACCCCGTCCGAAACACATATCGGATGTCTGGTAACTAGTCTCTATAATCGGATATTCATGACCTGGTCATAATATCACGATTGGATGCGCATCACTTAAGAGCACTAATACCGTATCCTGCGTGACATCATCTCCAATATGACTGGAGTGATACTTCCGTCTCGACATCACACCCAATACTCTACGATTCTCTGATAAACCCAGAAGTGGTAGACACAGAACCTGGTCAGGGTCCCCAACCACCAAAACCAAAGTTTATCGATTATCGTAAGTATTAGCGATGCAAGTCTCAGGTTAAGACTATACACACCTACCTCGATTTCGGCCTCCCATAGACACATAGTCATAATACCAATGGGATTCCGAGGGGTCTATCCAGAGCGAAGCTGTTTCCCGTACCATCGGTGACACAGCTGAAACACGACCTCCTATCGCACTTGCATAAGTCTCCAACACTTATATATATGAGAACTATGCCGTTGTGCCCTCACAACGCGCACAAGTGCAATACTAGCCTATTCCGCATTATCGATGTCCAGTCTCGATAATACTACGGCTAGGGATATTTAATGAATAATCCTTCGTGGACTGATACTGTCTCATATCATCTCAATCCAGGAACTAATCATAGGGACCTCTCTTCATTTATATATCTTTGGTGATCTAATCACAAATGATGAGAGTGCAATTTCCTTATTACATAGTTAATTTGCTACAACAACACAATGATCTGTGCAAATAGTGACGCTATGGGTCATATTATCCAACATGGGACACATAAATAAGACACGTATATCCACACTTTCGAAGAGTGGGTACTTGGACGGATTTGATCCAAATTCATATGACGTCTGCGAATCTTGTTTATTAGGCAAAATTCATAAAACAACTTTTAGTGGTAAATGTGCACGTGCCACCGAACTGTTAGCCTCGTTCATAGTGACGTATGTGGGCCCATGTCTAGCCAGACTAGAGTGGATATGAATTACTCGTAACCTTTACGGATGATGCTTACGTTAGTTTATGTTTCTTATGAGACAAAGTCGGAAACCTTTGAGAAGTTCAAAGAGTTTCGACATGAAGTTGAAAAAATAGACCAGCAAAAGTATTAAGACATTACGGTCGGACCGTGGTGGAGAATACTTAAGCAATGAGTTTCTTGATTACTTGAAAGAATATGGTATTCTTTCACAGTGGACTCCTCCCGAAACACACCGTAATTAAATGGTGTGTCCGAAGAAGAAACCGAACTTTGTTAGACATGGTAAGGTCTATGATGAGTCGCCCATAGCTACCTATTTCCTTCTGGGGATATGCATTAAACAGTGCAATACTTATTTTGAATAAGATTCCGTCAAAGTCTGTTCAACAGACTCCGTATGAGATATGGACATGAAAGAACCCGGGTTTCTCATTCCTGAGGAGTTGGGTTTCTGGACATATGTCAACGTTTGGAAGGTACCAAACTTGAACCCAAATCGGATAAATGCCTATTTGTAAAATATCCTAGGGAAACTGAAGGATATTACTTCTATCACCCACTAGAGAATAAAGTATTTGTAGCTCTAAGAAGGAATTCCTAAATGCAGTGATAAGTGGGAGGAAAATAGAACTCGATGAAAATCGGAGTGATACTATTCCTGGCACAGAATCTTTAACGGAACATGAACAGTCCATCAAGGATGAGACTGTACCACAATCTTCGAATACACAAAAAACCGCGTAGGTCGGAGAGAGTCAGAAAACAACATGAGAGGTATGAGTTTCTGATCTCACCTCATGTGGTTATTAATCTATTGAGGATAACGAGCCGGCTACGTATGAGGAAGCGATACAAGATATCGATTCCGCTTAATGGAAAGAAGCCATGAAGTCCAAAATGGATTTCATGTACACCAACTAAGTTTGGACACTGGTTGATGCACCAGAAGGTGTAAAGCCTATTGGATGCAAATGGGTATTTAAGAAGAAGACCGACATGGATGGCAACGTACAAACGTACAAAGCTAGGCTTGTAGCGAAGGGGTATCGTCAACGACATGGTGTCGATTATGATGAAACTTTTTCACCCGTTGCCATGATTAAATCCATTAGGATAATGCTTGCTATTGATGCATATTTCGATTACGAGATATGACAGATGGGCGTCAAAATCACTTTCTTTAATGGAAACCTTTTGGAGGATGTTTATATGCAACAACCTGACGGTTTTGTCGTACCAAGACTTGCAAACAAGGTTTGTAAGTTAAATCGATCCATTTATGGATTGAAGCAAGCATCACGTTCTTGGAACCAACGTTTTGATAAAATTATAAAAGAATATGATTTCATTCAAAGCGAGGATGATCCTTGTGTATATAAGAAGGTTAGTGGGAGCGCACTGACATACATTGTCCTTTACGTTGATGATGTATTGCTTATTGGTAAAGACATTCCCATGTTAACGTCGGTGAAAGCTTGGCTTTCATTAAAATTCTCCATGAAAGATCTGGGAGAAGCAGCCTTTATTCTACGAATAAAGATCTACTGCGATAGATCTAGAAAGCTGTTTGGACTCTCCCAGAGCACGTACATTGACAAAGTGTTGAAGAGATTCAACGTGGATCAGTCCAAGAGAGGACTGTTGCCAGTGTCACATGGCGTCACTCTTTATAAGGACATGTGTCCTAAAACTCAAGATGAGAGAGACGGCATGAGTCGGATACCATTTGCCTCGGAAGTCACATAGATCATGTATGCCATGATATGTACCCGACCTGATGTCTCATATGCTTTGAGCATGTTTAGTCGCTATCAGGCCGATCTAGGCGAAGGTCACTGGATGACAGTTAAGAATATCCTTAAGTATCTTAGACGAACTAAGGATGCTTTTTTAATATATGAAGATGGAGAACTTGAGGTAACTGGGTATACCGATGCAAGTTTCCAAACCGACAAAGACGACTACAAGTCGCAATTCGGGTATATATTTTGTTTGAACAACGGAGCAGTAAGCTGGAAATCTTCCAAGCAAGAGACTGCTGCCGATTCAATAATGGAAGCAGAGTATATTGCTGCAGCTGAAGCAGCAAAAGAGGCAGCTTGGATCCATAAATTCCTAATTGGATTAGGAGTAGTTCCGTTAGCAGCTAGCCCGTTCCATTGTATTATGGCAATAACGGGGCTATAGAACAGGCTAAGGAACCGCGGTCTCATCAAGGATCCAAACATGTTCTTTGATGTTTCCATCTGATTCGTGAGATCATACATCGTGCCGATGTGAAGATCGAGAAGGTCGCATCAGAGGACAACATGGCAGATCCGCTGACGAAAGCTATTCCTCAACAAAAGTTTGAGCGACATGTACATAGTTTATATGTTAGATGCTTGAGTGACTGTCTATAGGCCAAGTGGGAGATTATTGGACAACTATGACCCATAATGTCACTATTTGTAAAAGACATTGTGGTTTTTGTACAAATTAACTATGTGACAATGGAAATTGCCTTTTATCATTTTGTAATTTATTTACTTGGATATATAAATGATGAAAGTCCTTATGATTAGTTTCGGATTGATAAGATATGAGACAATATCAATCCATAACGCTTTAATCATTAAACATCCCTAGTCGTAGTATTATCGAGGCTGGACATCGATAATGTGGAATAGACTAGTATTGCGCTTGTGCGTGTTATGGAAGCGTAACATAGTTATCATATATTTAAGTATTGGATACTTATGCACGTGTGATAGGAGGTTGTGTTTACCGATGGTAAGGAAACAGCTTCGCTTGATGTGATATTTTTATATCGTACCGCAAGTATACGGTGTCAAGTTTGAGTATAAATCAGTGAAAGAGTGTCGAACCCACAGAGATTACGTTAACTCGCACTAAGTACTACAATTGATAATCCTAACTTTATTTAGACGATAATTAATAAAGATTTAATAAATAAATAAAATATAAAAACAATAGAATATGAGGAACTAATACGATAGAGACTCTGGATCCTGATTTCACCTAGCTGTCGCCTATGTATTTGTCATGTCAATTAATCCTTGTTCAGTTATATTATTTATAAGTCAAGACTCCTAAAATATTCACTCCCTCTCTCGAGTGCCGAGTGAAAATATCACTAACTATAGACTTCGATAACTCTATAAAAATCCCATAGTTAACAACTAATTACGTTTTGTGATTCCATGTTAACGACTTCAAAGGACTACAGATTCTCTCGAACTCTATAAAATCCTAGGTTATATTCTCTAGATCTATTCAAAATCCCCTCTCTCGAGTGATAGATTCTAAACATTCATCATCTCAAATTGTGGCCAGCAATCAAGAAGCATTAAACTTAAAAGAATATAAATAACTCAATAAAACTTCATAACAAAATTGATAAACAAAATACAAGGTTCAAGCATAGATTACATCATTCTCCAGAATTAAGGAGTTAATTCATGACAAAAGATAAATACATTAATAAACAAGTCATGAATCTAATGGAAATCATTAGACTTCTAAGAAAGAAATAAGAAGATAAAACCCGAATTGAATCTCTTCCTCTCCGGACGTCACCGCCTTAATCTCCTTTTTTCGCTCTTCAATCATCTCCTTGGATCTCTAAAAATATTTAATTCTGTGTTTTGTGTTGTGTATTAGCCTCTCATTCAGTATTGGACGAACTGTTCTATTTATAATAGAGGCTAGGAGTCATTGGGTGTCATTAGGGATCTTAAAAACCCTAAAATCCTTTCCTGATGCGTGTTGTATTCCCCCGCAGCGCCGCGGCGCTACTAATTGGCGCCGTGGCGCCAATTTCCCTGGAAATTGTATGAGGAGTTTAAGGCGCCGTAGCGCCTGAATTTTGCCTTGAAGATGGCGCCGCGGCGCCTGTGTTGGCTTGGGGCGCCTGGGCGCCTAAGCTCCTGGATTTTGTATGGGAAGCTGGCGCCGCAGCGCTAGTTGAAAAAATGGTGAAGAGGCGCCGTGGTGCCTGCATGTGACTTGAGCTTCGTCAGGTGCTTCCGAAAGTTTCCAAAACACGTGCAAGTATCCCCAGATCCATGCATTAATGCTCCTACAAATATAACATAAAATAAACGTTAAATGATATTTAATATCTCGAAATATAACAAAACAGTAAGCTAAAAAGGCCGTAATTAGTGGGTATAAACCACACTTATCAGCTTCGCTCCGGATAGACCCTGCGAAATCTCATTGGTGGTATGACTGTATGTCTATGGGAATCATCATTAGGGTAGGTGTATTTGGTCTTAACCTAATACTTACATCGCTAGTACTTGTGACAATCAATACACTTTGGTTTTGGTCGTCCAGGACTTTAACAGGTTCTGAGTACGCCTCTTCTGGGTTTTTTGAGAATCGTAGTGTATTGGATGTGATATCAAGACAGAAGTATCACTTCAGTCATATGGAGATTATGATCACACAAGGATACAAAATGGTGTTATAATGTGTTGCAACCATCAGAATAATATGACAAGGTCTTGATTATCCTATTAAAGAGACTAGTTGCTCGTGATCCGATATATGCTTCGTACGAGGAAGACACTATTCCAACTCCAGGCCTAGCATGTGACATCCGATACTGGATCGAAATACGTAATACTACGTATACTACGTCTGACAAAGATTAAATATTCCATTAAGAATATTTCTGGAGAATTGGGTAGGCACGACGCTTTGCTAGAAGCCAACCATATCTCGTAAATCGGTAAAAATATAGTACGAGGTACGTATGTGTTCGGATAGTCTGAAGACCGGATTTACTGCCAACATATCCAGGGATTCTTGGGTCGCTTCCTGAAGATTCACCGATGATGTATGATTCGAATATAATTAATCTGGGATTAATTATGGAGAGATTTTATTTAGGATAAAATACTATTTGAAGAGAGAGAACGATTAATTTGGAATTAATCGATAAAATAATATATTCGATATATTAAACGAAATTAGATTTCGACGCGGAATTAAAATTAGATTTTAATTCAGGCAAATGAATTTTTTAGAATTAATTAACTAGCGACGTGAATAGTAATTTTGCTTGGCATTATTATTTAATTAAATTTGATTTAATTACGTTGCGACGAAAAATTCGTTAATTCGAAATTAGCGAACCCGAGCCCGGGAGTGTTTGCGGGCCCACTCGCACTTTGAATCAAGTGGGGCCCACAAGTTACATCATGTCACATCACTTGTCAACCTTTTACCTTTTTGGTGATGGTATTAGATAATGAAATGATGGTGGCTTATTCTACACTCAATTTGATGACTAAAAGACTTTTACCAAATGTTAAGATTGGTATATGTTTTGTTTTTTTGAAATCAAAAACACACAAGTCAACATTTTCATCATCTCTTTCCTCTTTCAAGCTCACAACATTGGGCATTTTTTTCTCTCAAAAATTTTTCTCATTTGGCCGAATACACAAGGAAGAAATAAAGAATTTTTTTGCAAGTTTCCTAAGTTGCTAGCACATCATAGAATCATCCAAGGTGATAGGGAAACCAATCTAAGAACTTGGAATCACCATTTAAGCTTGGAGCTTGAAGATCAAAATTCAAAGTGGAGCTTGGAGACTTCTCAAAGAACAAAAATTTTGTGTTCAACGCTTCCAAAATCCGTTCAAAGTGAGTATGATTTCGCCATATCTCCTTTTGTATTCACATGTTTTTATGCTTGAATTTGATCTTGGGAATGCCTTAGAAACCAACATGGACCACATCTATAGATAAACACAAACAAAGTATCCACTTTGTTTGTTCTAAATGGACTAGTTTAAATTACTACATTCAATCTAAATTCTCTTGTATATGACACTTATACTAAGCTTGAAGGCACATAAATTATCAAAAGTAAACTAGATAATTTATAACATTCGATTTAAATCAAAATAATTGATAAATCAATGATGCATATTTTATTTTAAACAAATAGTTCCATTTACATATTACATAAAGCTCTAGGGTGTATAGCCCAACATTAGAAGCACACCTTCCTACTTACATGTAGACCTGGCCATCGGTTCGGTTCAGTTCCGAACCAAAACCGAACCAACCGAATCATGGTTTCACTCTTGTGGAATCGGGACCGAACCGAATAATTTCGGTTCGGTTTTGGTTCCACAAGAATAAGGAACTAGGAATCGAAACTGAACCGGATAATTTTGGTTCAAATTTTTTTATAAAAATAATTTTAGAAAATGGAAGTTAAATTTTAAAGAAATTTATTAATTAGATATATAATCAAATAATATAATAAAAAATTTTATTTATTTGAATCCATCAAATTAAATAAAAACTTAAATTAAAAATAAAATAAAAACTTAAAACTATTTGAATTTTAATAGTGGAACCGAATGATTCGGCTAGGGTGGGAACCCTAAACCATACGGTATCGAAAGGAACCGAAACTATTTGGTTCATTCCAGTTTCAAGTTCGAACCGAAACTGTGGCTGAGTCTAGTCGCACGACCTTATCACAGGTCCGACAATGTCCTCATCGAGTTGGTCTATACACATTCTTAGGAAACCTCAAATCGACACACTTCAAGTGGTTGGGTCGGTATCCTAACTTACTTCACCATTCACAATGCTCATGTTCTTGGGAGAACTAATTTGTACCACTAGGTCGGGTCTTTCTGTTAAAATCCTAACTCTTTATAGGTCTTTGCCATCCACTTTTGGCTAAGTATAATCTTCATCCTACCTATCCCCAGTACTCGAATATTCCTCGGGGTAAAAAACCACTATCAACATTTGTCCCATAGTTCTCGCTATCAAAGAGTTTGCGAATTGATGCCGGGAACTTTACAAAAGATAGTGGCGCAAGCAGCTAAAAATCGACCCAATGTCCTTAAGTCATCGCCTCTTGAGAATGCTATATCACCTCAGCTCTTCCTAAGCTTCATCTCATCGGGACGAGCTATTCTACATACTGCCAAAGATTTTGTAGACATTGTATTTTTTACGCCAATGATGTGTCTCGTACATGAGACACATCTGGAAAATTAGGAAATTACAAGGATAAACTCCGTGAAGGAAATGAACTCCAAAGAACGCTGTCAAAAGCCGGCCGAACATAAACTATGCTCGGTCTACTTTCTCTCAAACCATAATATCCTGTCATAGAAACCCTAATCCAACCAGACAAGGACAACTGTTATTGAATGTCACTAGATTTGATCATGAGTGACCAAACATACATTTTAAATTCAACATCTAATCAGACATGCATTGAAATAGGTAACGGTCTATTAATGTCTGGTCAGATAAATAATTCAAATTATATATCCGGCTGGACATAAATCGGACGTTACTCTTCAGTAATGATAGTAACGTTAGACAGAGGTAGAGGTTGAAGGGTGATTATGTCCCCATTCCATTTTGAGACCTCCTCATGCATTATAAAAAATAGAGCTTCCCCCACCTAGAGGGTAATCGGAAAATCAGAATTAGAAAGCTAAAAAAACCTCACCCAAAAGAAACATTAGAAATTTCATTTGATCTTGGAGTTCCTCCATTCTTGGAGCAATTTCGAGCAGTGACCCAACATCTAGATGCTACTCTTCAAGCTAAGTTATAGAGAAATATACAACATGAGGGTATTTTTATTAAAATTACCGTCTTTCTGTATTTTTCTTCATGCTGTGAACCAATATATATACACCATATCTGGTCTTATAAGGTCACTCACCTACTAGTATATAGTCTGGAAACCCAAATATAAATTTCATAGCCAATTCTGAATGGACGGTAATGTAGTCTGCACTTGGGATACAATATCACTATTATAAGGGAACAAACACATACGAGGATTGGATTTTTATATATCTGTATGATGTTTAGTTGTTCATTGTTAAGTAATTATATTACCTACATGTTTTCACTCATTAATGCATTGACTCTGTTTCTGTTTATTTTTTTGATAACATGCGATTTGCAATCTTATATCGATATAATGATCAGCAACTTCGGATCACAACTCATATCCGGCCAGACTTGTCCACAAGTCCGACCAGACATACAACACGTCCGACCAAGTCTATGAATGGCATATCTTATCCCTTTATGTGGACAATGCATGATATTATCTTATTCTATGCTTATTGGATTGTTATTACATATATTTGACATGTGAATAAGCTATTTTATGTGTTAATCTTTATTGTGTATGATGATGATTGTCTAAGTTTTTTCCATTAGGATTTAATGTAGTATCTTGTTACTATACTTATTAATGTATTTATGTTTTTAAAAGTATATCTGTCCAGATTTCATGTAGTTTGGTAAGATGTATATTTTCAATATTTATATCTGGTTAGGCCTTTCAGGTCAGGCCCCATGGAATAGAGAGGATTTATCATTTTTTATTCATTTTTATTGTTCATGCTTGCGTTATCATACGATTTTAAATCGTTTTATTTTATTACATTATAAGATGTGGGGATACTTTCTTCAAGCGCAAATATTATACTGGCATAGTAAGGGACCATTCCGAACATAAACAGGTTTAGGGTCAAACCTTACAATAGGTTTAGTGCGGCTTTAAATCATTCTCCGATATCTCAAACCAGGTGGCGACTCCCTTATTCTTCGGTTAGTCCCCCCCGAGGGGCTACCCGTATTCTCTACGGGATACGAGTCCAAAAATATAGTGGTCATCGACATCATAGGCATAGCGGGAAACGGCTTCACTTCTGTAGATGGCGACTCTACTAGGGATAGAGAATCGGCCCCGAAAAAAATCCTTGTAGTATTTATGGAGAGATTGATGAGAACTATGTCTTCATCTTTTACATTCCATCCTTAACCCCGATGACGTTACATATAGAGAAATCACTTTCGTTCAAGGCGGTGGATTGACATGTAATGATAATCATCACTTATTGGCACATATCTTTGGGCATAAAGGCACGTCCATTTGGTCGATGAACCCTGTGTGGGGAGATCTAGTTGTGGACAAACCTTCATGTTCGTGGATATAAAAAAAGGTACGTTCACTTGGTTGATTGGATTTTTGAGTAAGGAGACATTGTTGTGGGCCATTAAGAGACTAAGTCATACCATTTTAAGCCCCACATAAAAGCCAGTAGTAGTTATTCTATAGAAGCCTCCCTTATACTTGTGTTTGGCCCCCCTATCATTTAAAATTTTATGTATTTTTTACTGTGGGGTGTAAATTTGTTGGGTCTTTTCAACTCGGACAATTTTACACTTTCACAGTAATTGGGCCAAATGATTTGAAATGACAATGGGCCACCATGTATGTAAACCTTGATAGCCCTAGAATGTTTAGTTATGATCCAAATGTACCAAGCATGAGTCTGATACATATACTGGCTTTTATCCAGAACGGTACATATGTTTTAGCTCATTTGGGTGTTCTTAAACATTTTCAGGCTCAACCACAAAATAACCAAGATTGTCAAGGGTCTAATTCGTCATTTCTAGATAATGGCATGATCCCCATGTTAGGTTTAGTCATTATATAAATGGGCGGACTTTGTCTTTTGATGATGAAAATGAACTAAGGTAGACAAGGTTTATCTTTGTAGCATATGAGAGAATGGACTTAAGTACCACTTGATGGTGCATAAGTGAAGCCAAACCTATGGCAAATATAAACTTACCACTTGTGGGGGAGAAATAAGGTTGGAATGATATATGCTGGATGAACATGCATTTCATGAATTGTATGCATACATGCATCATATTGATCCTTTTGCAGCTATCATAGTGACACAATGGGTTAGAAAGCAAGATATACTCATTAAGAACAACCAGTAGAAATGGAGACTAGTAATAGTGCATGAAGTGACAGTGCCCGTATTGACCAACTAGAATCCAAAATGGAAAAGATGACAAAACAATTACATACTTTAACCAATGTTATTACCAATTTAACAGCACTTCAAAATGACACCCCGGACGGCGGGAGCTAAGACAAGTGAAATGAGACAAGAGGGGCCTGAGAATCATATGACTGAAGAAATACTTATGTTAGATGATGATGAATGGCTAACTATGCTGCAGGGCGGAGGGCCAGATACCAAGATGAAATTGAGCTCCAAAAATTGAAGGAGCATATGGAAACAGTTGCCTAGATAATGAAGGGTAAACATGGAGACTTGTTAGACTATAATACCATGGCATTCAAAGAACAACTACCTTCCCAATTTAGAATGCTTGAGATGACCAAATTCAATGGGAACGGAGATACAAAGGCACATATTTGTCAATATATGTCCTTAATAAGTTGTACAGACTTTCCCCACCATCAAGTGTAGAAGATGTTTGAGATGTCACTAGAAAGGACACCAATAGAATGGTATCATGGTTTAGTGTAAAAAGTAAGTGATGATTGGAGAGCCTTAGCATAGGTCTTTCTGAACCAATATGTCATGAAAATGAGATAGATGTGTCACACCATGATTTAGAAAATTCCAGACAAAAAGCATGATGAGAGCTTCAAATAGTATGTTGGCCACTGGAGGAGCTAACTTTTGAAGACTCAAAAAATGATCTCGGAGAAGGATCAAATTAAGATGATCATCAAGGGCACTGATGAGCGACCAATATGCATATATTTGCAGCCCTTCTAGCTTGATTTTTTATGAGTTATTTCGGGTTTTATGAATAATTTGATGTGTTTTGGGTTTTTTTGTAGGTAAAGATAATATCGAGACTCAATGGAATCAAATGAGGATAAAAGTGGCAATGTGGAGCAATTTTTGGAAAATTCAGAGTCAAAACGCGCATCCCGAAGCTGGATTTCATGTCGCGACATGTAAATGATGAAATAAGACCGTGAATTGAGTGAAAACGCATCACGACGCTGGCCTTAGCGCATCTTGACGCACCTGTGAAAGTGAAAAGCATTTAGTGACGTCATCAACGTGCGTCCCAACGTATTTTGCATACCCAGATTCGGCCCAGACTCGATTTTAAGCAGGAAACACTCCCCAGACCTTCTATATAAGCAACAAATCATCCCAAAACAAAACAATAGGGGGCTTGATGCCCTAATTCCAGAGCCTCATAGCATAAGTTCACAGCCTCCAAGGTGATCTGTGAAGGGGGGAGGAAAAACAAAGCACTTAAAGGATCACAATTTAAAAACTCAACAGAAAGGAGCGACAGATTGGCAATCTCGAAAAAGTTTCTTCTTCCTTTTACTATCTTACTGTTTTTTATTCTTTGAATATCTATTTAGAGTTGTTGAATATGTATAATAACTAGATTTATAATATGGGATTGTGTTGAAACCTATATTCTATGAACTTAATAATGGATTTTCTTATATTCGTGTGATTATTTTAGATTATTTATTGAATCTAGATCTTAATGCTTCTTGTTGCTTTATCACTAATAGGATTGATGCAGTAAACTTAGATGAACTTGATAAAGAGATTTTATGTTTCGCTTTAGATTCAGTATCACATAATCTCATCTTAGGGATTTCCTTCCAGGATAGAAATATATGTATAGGACGAGTTTAGCCATAATTGGAACTTGTTCTTAATGAATTTGGGATTTCATAGTTAACATAGAAATATAGTTAATTAAGTTACTTTGAATATTTTCACTCGACCATCCGAAAAAGCTTGTGGATACTTTAGTGTTCCAGGTTAATAAGCCAATGTATTTCATAAGTATAGGAGAACCAACTCATCCTTAGAATAATATTGGGAAGATTTACAACATTAGATGTTTTCTCTTAAATAATTATCTTTGGATTTATCATTTATCCGTTTTTTAGTTACAATTTATCCTCCACCAATAATCATGTTACTTTTCAATTAGATACTCGTAAGTAGTTAGTTTCATGAACTAGTAACGTAGGTCATAAGTGTTGGGATTTATGTCATAGAGCTTCATGTATTGTAAATGGAATTGATTATTGTAATAATAATAAATACATTATTCATTTTATCAAAGTTGTTTGATTTATATCGCATATTGTCCAATTATCTTGTTTACCTTGATTACTCATGTACCTTTAGACTTAGAGTATGTTTGATGCACAAGAAGATTTAAGTCTAAATTTAGTAATCTAAATAGTCCATAGAGAGCAAACAAAGAGAGTACTTTGTTTTGGTTTATCTATAGCTGCGGTCCATTCTATACTTGTATGACGATCTTGATCCGGGATTGTTCATGTAGTGACATGAGAATGAAGGCACCTTGTATGATGAGATCATATAGGACTGGACCCAGATAAATATGAATTTCTTTTAATATTTGTTAATCGAAGAAATTCATTTTATCTAATAGATGGTCATATATAGATTTGATCTTAATCCTGAGTGTACTACGAACTCCTGCATGACATGTTATGTCCTTTGATTTACTATGGTATGGTTGGTGTTGCATTCCCAGCCAATAACTACGTATTTTCAGGGATATCATTTGGTATGTAGCTGGAAAAGTTTTACATAGATATGTAATTCACTCATTCTTATGAGAATCATATGAATATCTATTTTAAGAGTTGATTCGGGACTTCAACAATTTGAGCGCTCAGCTTTTCTATTACGAATAGAAGATATGTAATTCACTCATTCTTATGAGAAGTATATGAATATCTATTTTAAGAGTTGATTCGGGACTTGAACAATTTGAGCGCTCAACTTTTCTATTACGAATAGAAAATATTTTATATTCATAATTTTTATGAATTAATTGTTCATTATAGAATCAATGGTTCTTAAGAGACAGAATATTTAGAGGGGTTTAACGGACTTATGACCCGACTCTATTCATGAGATATTCGTGAAGGGCTATATCCATATATAATGACTATATCGATGGACATCGAAGATGTTCAATTTATTTAATCTATCTACGATAACGAGAGTTCAACTTTGAGTTTTTAATGGAATAACACGGAGTTAATAATTCGTAATAGTTGATTATAGAGTTTAATTAATATTTCGAAATTATTGGAGCTCGGAACCGTATGTCCATTTGATCCCCGTGCTAGCTCGATTAACTGTAGCAAACCTAATATAATTAGATTGTCTAATTATATGCTCAAATTATATTATTTATATATTATTAATTAGATTAATAATATTTATTGTCACAAATGAAAACTATGTTAAATTAGTTTAACTTAACATTTTCTAGAATTCTTTGATTATGAGATAGTCGAGTCTTGATTATGAGATAATCGAGTCTTGATTATGAGATAATCAAGTTAGTAATAATTATGAGATAATTACTACACATAATTGAATGTAAATAAATCATTATTAATATATTAATTTTTATTTACCATTGGAGACAAAGCCATATGGCTTACCATGTCATCCAAACAATTATGTCTATTAGGTGGCTTGGATACACCTAATTTTTTTGTCATTAGCTTATGCATTTTATGCTTTGGTATGACCTCTACATTTATGTGTTTGCCTTTGAAAAAGCATTGAATGCTTAATGACAAAGCCATTGTCTTTAGCTTGATATTTCTTATGCTTTGGTATCGCATTCACATTTTTGTGTTGGCCATTGCAAGAAAGCATTAGATGCTTAATGACAAGGTTAGTTGGCTTATGTAAGAGAATATAATCTCTACCATTTCTTTCACTTCCTAAGGTTAACACTTTGCATTCATTCAGACAATTATTGTGAGAAAAGATTTGAGAGAAAATAGAGAGAGTTTTAGCATCCACAAGTGTTGTGAAACTGCTATAGCCAAACGCCTATTGTGATATCTTGATTCTTTAAATCCCTTAGAGATTAATCTTTGTGAGTGAAGCCCACACTTTGGATTGTTGGTTTCGAGTCATAGTTCGGAAGATCGAGTGGTTGATCCAAGTGTTAGATAACAAAAGATTAATCTCGGCTACTACAACAAAGGGAGAAGGTAAAGAAATTTTAAAGATCCATACCGGAGCCTATTCCACCACAAGCAACTTCCGTCGCGCTAAGAAAAGTCATTTCCTACAATAAGTCCTCGTGGGATCAATATTTATTATACTACTTGAGCGATACGTGCGCTTGCGTAACGTGTGAAAATCACGATCAAGTTTTTGACATCATTATCAGGGACTTATTTATCTTTCATTATTAATTTTGAGGCTATAAACTTTACTTGTAATCTAAGTATTTTTCTTTTTTATCTTTCTTTTTATTTTTCTTTTACTTCAGGTGGTCGAAGTAATGGATTATTATTGGGCTATGGAGGCATTAAGAATTATAAGGGGTGATGCTATACCTCATTTTGGTGAGACACCGTCTGATTTTCGAAGGCTGATTATCCAGCCCAATAATTATCAGTGGATGTCAGAGAGAAGTGGCACAACATATGCTCTACCATTTCTCTCACTTCCTAAGGTTAACACTTTGCATTTATTCACACAATTATTGTTAGAAAATATTTGAGAGAAAATAGAGAGAGTTCTAGCATTCACAAGTGTTGTGAAACTCCTAAAGCCAAACATCTATTGTGATTTCTTGATTCTCTAAATCGCTTAGAGATTAATTTTTGTGAGTGAAGTCCACACTTCGGTTTGTTGGTTTCGATTCATAGTTCGGAAGATCGAGTGGTTGATCCAAGTGTTGGATAACAAAAGATTGATCTCGGCTACTACAATAAAGGGAGAAAGCAAAGAAAATTGTAAAGATCCATACCGGAGCCTGTTCCACCACAAGTAACTTCCTCCGCGCTAAGGAAAGTCTTTTCCTACAATTGGCATCAAGAGCTTAAGGTTGAAAAGTGTTCTTAACCATTCTCCTTTAAAGTTTCAAGTTTTAATAATTTATATGTGATATAGATTATTAAAATTCATGTTGTGATGAGTAGACACAATTATATTCATGAGATGAATGGTTTTTAATGTTCATGTGATGAATGTTTATTTTGATTCATGTGATGAATGTATTGCGTTGATCGTTAATTTTTTCGGCTCTTATTTTTAGTATTGGAAATGTAAGACCATAAGGTCATATTCTTTCAAGTGTTGTAAGTTCATTTCCTTTGTAATAAGTCCATTTTGTAACTCAATTTGTAACTTGGAGGAGTCGATGTCGCGAAGGACTTATTACGAACCTATTCTGCGAAGAACTCAACAACATACCATGAAGCAAGATATAAAGACCAATGGATGCCTTGGATTTATTGTATTAATTAGCTTAGTATTTTTTTAAAAAAATAAAAGCCCAGTTAACAAATTTTATGTATGTATGTGAAACCTCATTCCGTTACGAGTCTATGAAAAAATGGGGACCAAAACGGAGTCCGGAATCTCCGGAACGGAGTAAATGAAGTTCTAGTGTTCGAACACCAGACCGATAGCATTCGAACGCCAGTCAAACACCACATAAACGTTTGGATACTGCTTGGAAACGTTCGAACGCCCATCAAACGCAACACAAACGTTTTCAGCCCAGACCTGGGCATATATATATATATATTTTAAATTATTTATTAACATATCAT
Source organism: Zanthoxylum bungeanum (assembly GCA_019454045.1). Lineage (NCBI taxonomy): Eukaryota > Viridiplantae > Streptophyta > Magnoliopsida > Sapindales > Rutaceae > Zanthoxylum > Zanthoxylum bungeanum. The sequence goes on from SKCR01000753.1 coordinate 83,715, forward strand.
ATAGCGTATGATGCCTACTCTTGCATTTTCACATGCCAAACATGTAGACATGCATGATATTCAAGTCATAAAATATGATTTTATGTAAATTAGAATATAAGATGCATGTAAACAGATTAATAAGATTAATTAGTTTAAAGGTTTAAAAATTATGAATTCTAGTTTAAGAACAAATGGACATTATGAGTACATTATTTTCCTCGGTATATCGGATGGAAACCCGGATATAAATTCCTCAGCTGCTTCCGAATGGACGGTAATTTGGTTTGCACTCGGGATACAATACCACGTACCATTGGAATAAATAATGTACTTTTAATTTATTAAATGGTTTAATGACATATAGTCCATTAGTTGAATTCTAAAACTTTAAAAACTATAAGTGAACTAATATTTTAAAAGTTAAAATTGATTAGATCACTTAAACAACTTGATTAAATTAGTTTAATTAAGTTAATTGGTTAGTAGAGACTAATTGGGATTAGTGAATAAAATTTTAAAAGTTAAAATTGGTTAGATCACTAAATCATCAACTAGTATTAATTAAGGTTATGACTTTAGCCGAGCATAATCTAAGATTCATAAAATACTAGTGAGATAGAAACTTTACTCTTTTTAATAGTGAGTGGGAGATGGGTATATCACAATATATCTCGTGATCTTTATTGTTATAGAGAAACGTGAGATTCAATAGGCGCCTCGAGATGGCTTTGCTTTCGTACCCTATGGATGGTGTCCTTTTTGGGTCAATATTAGGTTTGGATTCCTAAAGGATAGAAACTCTAGATGTATCTGGTGATTTGACCTACCTTACGGCGGTACTTCACTAGTTAAGTCCAAGGGTTCCGAAATAATGGGTCACACTCACAAAGGAATGATTAAGTTGTTAATTAAAGCTTCATTGATCAAAAGAACGTTAGTTGATTAATATAGGAATAAGAGTTATTTCAGATATATTATTCAATTGAGAATGTCTCATTCCATCATGCGAATACTTGACCTACCCTACGATGGCACTTATTTGTGGGATGATAGAAAACCGTGGCATAGTAATTCTTTTAAGTTTCTAATTCATTATACATTGATCATGCATCATGTTTAATTTTATGCCTAAATGTTTGAAAATTTTAATATGCGACGAATGAATATTGAATGCAAGTTTATTATTTTTTTTAGCTATGACATCTGCAATAATCTCCATTATCAAACAACGAGAAAAATTAATCAGGGATAATTATGTTAGATGGAAAAGTGACATGAATGATATCTTGGTCTGCAAAGACCTTAAATTTGTCCTAATGGAGGAATGTCCTCATGAGCTAGCACCTAATGCTGGCAGAGCTACGCGTAATGCCTATAATAATTGGATTAAATCTGATGAGAAAGCCCATAGCTATTTGATAGCATCCATGTCTAAGGTTCTTACTGCACAGCATGAGCCTATGGTGACAACATTAATGATTATGCAGTCATTACAGAACATGTTTGGGCAACCTTCAGACCGGCAAAAACATGAGGCAATTGTCTCTGTATTGACTACTAGAATGAAGGAAGACACATGAGTCAGAGACCATGTGTAATGATGATCGCTCATCTTAATATGGCTGAAACCCATGGTGCACGTATCAATGTGAAAAGCTATGTGATAATGATCGTGGAAACCCTTCCGAAGAGTTTCTTGAAGTTTAAGAGCAATTATTCTATGAACAAGTTGACTTTCATATTGACTGAATTGCTGAATGAGCTCACCAATTTCGAGTCCGTTATGAACTGTCCTCGTAGGCCCAATGCCGAGGTAAATGTTGCCGAATATTCTAAATCTGCAAAGAAGAAGAAGAAGAAAGGCAATTGGAAGGCAAAGGAAAAACCGATGAAAAAGAATAACAATAAAAGCTCCAAAGGAACCAATGCCAAAGGAAATGTTTCCATTGTGAACAACAAGGGCATTGGAAAAGGAATTGCCCAAAATATCTTGCAGAGCTTAAAGAGAAGAAGAATACACGTAAATATGATTTACTTGTCATTGAGTCTCTTTTGGTGGAGGATGATAAATCCATATGGATTGTTGATTCTGGTGCCACTAACCATGTTTGTTCTTCTTTGCAGCTACTTGACTCATGGAGGGACCTTGCTGAAGGTAGCTTTACCATGAGAGTTGGGACAGAGGATGCTGTTTCAGCAAAAGCAATGGGAGATTCCAAGTTAAACTTTAATAATAGTTATTTATGTTTAAATGGTGTGCTATATATTCATGGTTTTCATAGGAATTTGAAATATGTAATAAAACTTATGGAATGTGTTTTTTCTGTTTCGTTTAATAATAAGTCAGTTTTTATTAGTAGAAATGGATTAAATATATGCACGAGAAACTCCGAAAATAATCTATATGTATTAAGGCCGTTAATACATTAATCACTGCTTAATACCAAATTGTTTAAGATTGAAAGATCTAAAACTAAACGATAAAAGATTTCTCATGATGATACCTATCTATGACACCTTAGACTTGGTCATATTAACCTTGACCGAATAGATAGACTAATTAAGAATGAAGTTTTAAATCAGTTTAAACTCGTTACTTTACCTGTCTGTGAATCCTGTCTAGAAGGTAAAATGACCAAAAGATATTTTACTAGAAAAGTGATAAGAGCCAAAGAACCACTTGAGCTAATACATTCAGATGTTTGTGAACCGATGAATGTAAAGGCACGAGGTGGTTATGAATTCTTTGTCACTTTCATTGATGATTATTCCAGATATGGGTATGTTTACCTAATGCAGCACAAGTCAGATATATTTGAAAAGTTCAAAGAGTATCGTGCTGAGGTTGAGAACCAGTTAGGTAAAAGTATTAAAATTCTACTATCAGATCGTGGAGGAGAATACCTTGATAGAGATTTCGAGGAATTCTTAGTTGAGCATTGAATTATATCACAGCTCACAGCATCTGGAACACCACAATAAAATAGTGTCATAGAAGGAGAAATCAGACCTTACTAGACATGATGAGATCCATGTTTAGTTATAGCACTCTACCTAGTTCATTTTGGGGGTATGCATTGCAAAGTGCAATATATATATCCTAAATGTAGTTCCTTCTAAGTCTGTTTCTAAGACTCTATTAGAGTTGTGGAATGGTCGTAAAGCTAGTTTGCTACATTTCCACATATGGGGGTGTCCGGTACATGTGCTAAAGAACAAGACTACTAAGTTGGAACCGCGTTCACATGTGTGCCTATTTGTAGGCTATCCTAAGGAAACTAGGGGTGGATTCTTTTATAGTCTAGAAGATAATAAAGTATTTTTGTCGATAATTGCTACATTTCTTGAGGAATACTACATGAGAGAGTTCAAACCTCGAAGTAAAGTGTTACTTGAGGAGTTACTTGCTGGTACAACCAGTTCACCATTGTCAAAAGTTGACAAAGACATAACACCTTCTACATCTGAAAGTCATATGCAAGTTTATCAGGATACTATACCACCTAGACGTAGTGGGAGGGTTGTAAAACAACCTGAACGCTATCTAGGAAATGGTGAGGTGCAAGTTATTACATCTTGTGATGGTATAGATGATCCATTGTCATATTATAGTGCAATGGAAGATACTGATAAAGAGGAATGGCTCAAAGCCGTGAACCTCGAGATGGAGTCTATATACTCTAACTCAGTTTGGGAACTTGTAGACCAACCTAATGGAGCAAAGCCCATAGGTTGCAAGTGGATCTACAAGAGAAAAAGAGGAATAGATGGGAAAGTACAGGCTTTCAAGGCTAGGTTAGTGGCATTATACCCAAAAAGAGGGTGTTGGCTATGAAGAAACTTTCTCGCCAGTAGCTATGCTTAAATCTATCAGGATTCTTCTTTACATTGCCGCATATTATGACTATGAGATTTGGAAAATGGACGTCAAGACTGCATTCTTGAATGGAAATCTTGATGAGAGTATCTATATGGTACAACCAGAGGGGTTCATTACCCAAGGTCAAGAGTAAAAAGTTTGCAAGTTGTAAAGGTCCATTTATGGACTTAAGCAAACATCTAAATCTTGGACATAAGGATTGATACTATGATCAAGTCTTATAATTTTGAGCAAAATATCGATGAGTCTTGTGTCTACAAGCGCATTATTTATGGGAAGATGGTTTTCCTTGTGTTATACGTTGATGATATTTTACTCATTGGGAATGATGTAAAGATATTATCGGACGTGCAAATCTGGCTAACTAACCAATTCCAAAGGAAAGATTTGGGAGAGGCAAGTTATGTACTTGGGATCCAGATCATTCAGGATCGCAAGAAATGACTGTTAGTAATGTCTCAAACAACCTATATCGACAAGATTCTTTTGTGATTTGGTATAGCTTGTGAAGCAGGTAAGGAAGCAGTCTGGCTCCGTAAGTTCTTGAAAGATCTGGAAGTTGTTCCAGATATGGATAAACCACTCACACTTTATTGCGATAATAGTGGTGCAATGGCGAACTCTAAAGAACCAAGAAGCCACAAGAGGGGTAAGCATATTGAGAGGAAATATCACCTCATCAGGGAGACAGTCAAATAGGAGATGTCCCTGTCACGCATATTCCATCCGCAGACAACCTAGCTGATCCGTTTACAAAGACCTTATCGGCTAAAGTGTTTGAAGGTCACCTAAAGGGTTTATGATTATATGACATGTCCCATTTGCTATAGTCCAAGTGGGAGATTGTTGGGATTTTTTTCCCAGAACTTCATGTATTATAAATAGAATTTATTATTGTAATAATAATAAATACATTATTCATTTTATCAAAGTTGTTTGATTTATATTGCATATTGTCCAATTGTCTTGTTTACCTTGATTACTCTTGTACCTTTAGACTTAGTGTATGTTTGATGTACAAGAGGATTTAAGTCTAAAGCTAGTAATCTAAATAGTCAATAAAGAGCAAACAAAGAGGGTACTTTATTTGTGGTTTATCTATAGCTGCAGTCCATTCTATACTTGTATGACGTTGTTGATCCTGGATCGTTCATGTAGTGACATGGGAATATAAGCACTTTGTATGATGAGCTCATATAGGACTGGACTCAGATAAATACACATTTCTTTTAATATCTGTTAACTGAAGAAATTCATTTTATCTAATAGATGGTCATATATGGATTCGATCTTAATCCTGAGTGTACTACGAACTCCTGCATGACAGGTTATGTCATTTGATTCACTATGGTGAGGTTGGTGTTGCATTCCCAGCCAATAACTACGTATTTTGGGGATATGATTTGGTATATAGCTGGGAACGTTTTACATAGATATGAAATTCACTCATTCTTACGAGAAGCATATGAATATCTATTTTAAGAGTTGATTCGGGCTTTGAACAATTTGAGAACTCAAATTTTCTATTAAGAATAGAAAGTATTTTATAATCATAATTATTATGAATTAATTGTTCATTATAGAATCAATGGTGCTTAAGAGACAAAATATTTAGAGGGGTTTAACAGACTTATGACCCGACTCTATTTATGAGATATTTGTGAAGGGCTATATCCATATGTAATGACTATATCGATGGACACCAAAGATGTTCGGTTTATTTAATCTATCTACGGTAACGAGAGTTCAACTTTGAGTTTTTAGTAGAATAACACAGAGTTAATAATTCGTAATATTTGATTAAAGAGTTTAATTAATATTTCGGAATTATTGGAGCTCGGAACCGTAGGTTTATTTGGTCCCCATGCTAGCTCGATTAACTATAGCAAACCGAATATAATTAGATTGTCTAATTATATGGTCACATTATATTTATTTATATTATTAATTAGATTAATAATATTTATTGTCACAAATGAAAACTATGTTAAATTAGTTTAACTTAATATTTTCCAGAATTCTTTGATTATGAGATAATCAAGTCTTGATTATGAGATAATCAAGTTAGTAATAATTATGAGATAATTACTATACATAATTGAATATAAATAAATCATTATTAATATATTGATTTTTATATACCATGGAGACAAAGCCATATGGCTTACCATGTCATCCAAACAATTATGTCTATTAGGTGGCTTGGATACACCTAATTTTTTTGTCATTAGCTTATGCATTTTATGCTTTGGTATGACCTCTACATTTATGTGTTTGCCTTTGAAAGAATGCATTGAATGCTTAATGACAAAGCCATTGTCTTTAGCTTGATATTTCTTATGCTTTGGTATCGCATTCACATTTTTGTGTTGGCCATTGCAAGAAAGCATTAGATGCTTAATGACAAGGTTAGTTGGCTTATGTAAGAGAATATAATCTCTACCATTTCTTTCACTTCCTAAGGTTAACACTTTGCATTCATTCAGACAATTATTGTGAGAAAAGATTTGAGAGAAAATAGAGAGAGTTTTAGCATCCACAAGTGTTGTGAAACTGCTATAGCCAAACGCCTATTGTGATATCTTGATTCTTTAAATCCCTTAGAGATTAATCTTTGTGAGTGAAGCCCACACTTTGGATTGTTGGTTTCGAGTCATAGTTCGGAAGATCGAGTGGTTGATCCAAGTGTTAGATAACAAAAGATTAATCTCGGCTACTACAACAAAGGGAGAAGGTAAAGAAATTTTAAAGATCCATACCGGAGCCTATTCCACCACAAGCAACTTCCGTCGAGCTAAGAAAAGTCATTTCCTACAATTAGTCCTCGTGGGATCAATATTTATTATACTACTTGAGCGATACGTGCGCTTGCGTAACGTGTGAAAATCACGATCAAGTTTTTGACATCATTATCAGGGACTTATTTATCTTTCATTATTAATTTTGAGGCTATAAACTTTACTTGTAATCTAAGTATTTTTCTTTTTTATCTTTCTTTTTATTTTTCTTTTACTTTAGGTGGTCGAAGTAATGGATTATTATTGGGCTATGGAGGCATTAAGAATTATAAGGGGTGATGCTATACCTCATTTTGGTGAGACACCGTCTGATTTTCGAAGGCTGATTATCCAGCCCAATAATTATCAGTGGATGTCAGAGAGAAGTGGCACAACATATGCTCAAACCTTTCAGAACACGATGATGAGATGTGAGATATGTGAGGGTGACCACCCGAGCGCTCTTTGCATGTTAAACTATAATTCTAGGAGGTAAAATCATCAGACTTCTACATGGCATTGTCATGAAGGACTCGTATATCTCACTGAACTATATTATCATTCTTATCCACCACAAGCCCAATAATTGCCTCAAGAATCAAAATCATATGTGGAGGAACTACTTATATTGTCGTTCAAGCTGACAAGTTTTCTGCTGAGTTGAACAAGGAAAACATAAAGAGTATGGATAGAGTGAAAGCAATGGTTCAGAGTCAAACAAAAACCTTACAGAGACTGGAAGATTAATCGAGACAAGTAACTGATGACCAGAACTATATACCTCAAGGAACACTGTCAAATGACACTGAAGAAGCCATCAAGTGTCAAGAGATTCACAATAACACCGTAATAGGGGGAGAGGCATAGCTTTATAAAGAGTCATAGGTATCATGTCAAGAGCCCAAACAAGTGGAGTCTCAAATTGATCTAGATAACTCTCTGGTCACTGAGTGCACTTATGAGGAGACACAAGTAGATGGGCAATCCATACCATCCAGTCTAACAAATCAAGATGAAGACTTAGGGGCAAACATATCAAATGATGCCAACCAGGATACATCGACTCGGTATAATCAAATTGATAGTCTCAGATCATATATTGTGCAGATGTCTGATGAAAAGTTATATGAGAAAGCGGTGGAACAAGGAGTTTGGAAAGAGTAGTTGTGTGAGCCTATTGAAAATCACATGATACAATGGGACACATTTCACCAATGGGAAATTATCATCATAAATACTGCCCATAAACTTGACAAAATGGCACAACCACTCAAAGTCAACCATTATACGAGACCTCAATACAATCCATCATTTCTTTCAAGATCCCCAAGAGCTAAACGATTGAAGAATGTAGCATGGGCACTGAGTGGAAAATATCTCTAATTGCCTACTCATTTTCGGAAGAGGCACTTGAACAGTAATGCACATGGCAATGTCCTATCTAGGGCAGCCAAAGCCACTTTGAAGTCTTTTTGAAGGAAGATCTTTAGAGAACGTCTCGCTGAAGACGTTAAACTTAGCACTAATGGGGAGGCAACCCATGCGTTATTTTTTTTATTTTCTTTACTTTCGTTTTATTCTTTTTATTTGCTATTTTCATCTGTAATAGTTTGCATGTTTATTTATGCAGGTACTAGTACAACCCACACACCCCACACAGTAAAATTCTAACAAGTAGGAGCCTGATCAACTCCAGGCACGGTATGTTGTTCCTCTCTCTTGTTCTTTATGTTTATTTTTTCATTGAAAGCAATACAAATTTTAAGTTTGGGGGTGTGTGCATGCATGTGTTGTGTTAATTAATTCCTACTATATATAAAAAAAAATTAATGTATTGTGATGGTGAAACATAGTTCACATGATGAATAATAAAAAAAGACAAAAGAGAATAACCGTGCCATACTGAATAGACTAATGGCAACTAAAGAGTACATTTTGAGATATCTAGGTTGGTTTGACCCATCAGATCTTAATTTTTAAGATGAAATCACTGAGTTGACGTACTTAGAGATCAAGCTGTGACTAGACCTTCACACACACACACTGTTAGTCGAGCTTAGATAATTTATTCAAGAACTTGGATTTGAGTTGTGTTTGGTACTTTGAAGATTCTTGGTTGTTGCTATTAAAAGCATTATCTGATGGCAATATTATGTGTAACTCACAGGACAATTTTGTTTAGTTTAGTTATTTAATTGTTGTATTTGTGTGTGATTGCATGTGTGTGTAAAATGACGTTTGTGGGTGTTGTCGCTGTAACCTTCACGAGACTATAACTCGTCCATTAGGGCCGTCTAGGGATCAAAGGCTTGTTTCGTACGCTAAATACAATCATGATCCCTACGAAAGTGGCTTAGGATAATTAGTTTTAGTTTGTATATTCAATTTAATTTTTATTTATTTTGCTCGAGGACTAGCAAAATGCTAAGTTTAGGGGTGTGATGAGTGACCAATATGCATATATTTTCCGCCCATCTAGCTTGATATTTTGTGAGTTATATCGGGTTTTATGAATAGTTTGATGTGTTTTGGGTTCATTTTTTAGGCAAAGATAATATCGAGACTCAATGGAATCAACAGGGGATAAAAGCGGTAAAATATTGAGCAATTTAGGGAAAATTCAGAGTCAAAACTCCCGTCCCGAAGCTAGATTTCACGTCACGACATGTAAACGATGAAACAAGGCTGAGAGTTGAGTGACGACGCGTCACGACACTGGCCTTAGCATGTCACGACACACCGGTGAAAGTAGAGAGCGTGTTACGATATGATCAATGCGCGTTCCGATGCGTTTTGCATACCCAGATTCGGCCCATTCTCGATTGTAAGTAGGAAACACTCCCCAGACCTTATATATAAGCAACAACTCATCCCAAAACAAAAATGGGGCTTGATGCTCTAATTCCAAAGCCTCATAACATAAGTTCACAGCCTCCAAGGTGATTGTGAAGGGGAAAACAAATCACATCAAAGGATCACAACTCAAAAACTCAACAACAAGGAGCAAATGATTGACAATCTGGACATAGTTTCTTCTTCCCTTTTACTATCTTAATGTTTTGTTATTCTTTGAATTAGAGTTGTTGAATATGTATAATAACTAGATTTATAATATGAGGTTGTGATGAAACCTATATTATATAAACTTAATAATGGATTTTCTTATATTCGTGTGAAATTTTAGATTGTTTATTGAATCTAGATCTTAATGCTTCATGTTGCTTTATCACCAATAGGATTGATGTAGTAAACTTAGATAAACTTGACAAAGGGATTTTATGTTTCATTCTTAAATATTTAAGTATTAAGCAGTGATTCATGTATTAACGACCTTAATACATATAGATTATTTTTGGAGTTTCCAGTGCATATATTTAACCCATTTTTACTAATAATAACTGACTTATTATTAAATGAAATAGAAAAACCACATTTCATAAGTTTTATTACAGAAATCAAATTCTTGCGAAAACTAGGAATATATAGCACACCATTCAAACATAAATAACTCTTATTAAAATTCAAATTTGAAACTCCCACTGTTTTTTCTGAAACAACATCCCTTGTTCCAACTCTCATGATAAAGCTACCTTTAGCAAGGTCCCTCCATGAGTCAAGTAGCTGCAAAGAACAACAAACATGGTTAGTGGCACCAGAATCAACAATCTATATGGATTTTTCATCCTCAACCAAAAGAGACTCGATGATAAGTAAATCTATTTACCTGTATTCTTCTTGTCTTTAAGCTCAGCAAGGTATTTCAGACAATTTCGTTTCCAATGCTCTTATTGTTCACAATGTAAACATTTTCCTTTGGCATTGGTTACTTTATCTTTAGAGCTTTGTTTTTTTCCTTCTTCATTGGTTTTGTCTTAGTCTTCCAATTTCTTTTTTCTTCTTCTTTGCAGATTTAGAAGGTTCGGTAACATTTACCTCAGCATTGGACCTACGAGGACCCATTATAATATACTCGCAATTGGTGAGCTAATTTACCAGTTCAGTCAATGTAAAAGTCAACTTATTCATAGAACAATTTATTTTAAACTGTAAGAAACTCTTCGGAAGGGTTTCCATGACCATTGTCACCCGACTTTGCACATTGATATGTGCACCATGGGTTTCAACCATATTAAGATGAGACATCATCCTTAACATATAGTCTCAGACTGATGTGACTTCCTTCATTCTAGCGGTCAATACAGAGACTGTTGCCTTATGTTGTTGCTGGTCTGAAGGTTGCCCAAACATGTTCTGTAAAGATTGCATAATCATTGATGTTGTCGCCATAGGCTCATGGTGTGCAGCAAGAACCTCAGATATGGATGCTATCAAATAGCTATGGGCTTTCTCATCAGCTTTAATCCAATTATTAAAGGCATTATGTGCAGCTCTGCCAGCATTAGGTGCTGGCTCAGGAGGACATTCCTCAATTAGGATAAATTTAAGGTCTTCACAGAACAAAATAGCATTCATGTCACTTTTCCATTTAACATAGTTTTCCTCGGTTAATTTTTCTTGTTGTTTGAGAATTGAGATAATTACAAATGTCATGGCTAAAAATAATAAACGTGCATTCAACAATCATTCGTCGCATATTAAAATTGTCAAACATTTAGGCATAAAATTAAATATGATGTATGATCAATGTATAATAAATTAGAATCCTAAAAGAATTATTATGCCACAGTTATCTATCATTCCACAAATAAGTGTCGCCATAGGGTAGGTCGAGTATTCAAATGATAGACTGAGACATTCTCAATTGATTAATATATCTAAAATAACTCTTATTCCCATATCGTTATTTTGATCAATGAAGCTCTGATTAACAACTTAATCAATTCTTTGTGAGTGTGACCCATTATTTCGGAACCCTTAAACTTAACTAGTGAAGTGCCTTCGTAGGGTAGGTCAAATCACCAGATACATCTAGAGTCTATATCATTTCGGAATCTAAACCTAATATTGACCCAAAAAGGATACAATCCGTTAGGGGACGAAAGTAAAGCCTTCTCGAGGCGCCTATTGAATCTCATGTTTCTAGATAACAATGGAGATCGCGGAATGTATTGTGGTATACCCCTCTCCCACTCACTATTTTGAAGTGTAACGTTTCTATCTCACTAGTATCTTATGAATTTTAGATTATGCTCAGCTAAAGTCATAACCTTTTTAATACTAGTTGATTATTTAGGGATCTAATCAATTTTAAATCATTTAATCGATAAAAGAACACTATTTAGTCCAAAGATACGTGGTATTATATCCCAAGTGCCATCATATTACTGTCAATTCGGAATCGCAATGGAATTTATGTCTGATTTCCATCCTATATACCAATGAAAATAATGTTCTCATAAAGTCCATTTTTTTTTTCTAAAACTTAAATTCGCAATTTTTAAACTTTTAAACCAATTCATCCAATTTGTATGCATCTCATATTCTTTTTTAACTTTTAAATTACATAAAATTATATTTTATGACAGAATATCATGCATATCTACATGTTATGGCATGTGAAAATGAAAGAGTAGGCACCCTAGGATTATGACATGTTAATAAACTATTTAAAACACACATACATATGCCCAAAAAACTAGAAACTGAAAGGTACCAGATCTGCGTCGCGTCACGACGTGAGGTGACCTGCATCTTGATGCTCGCGAGGAAGAAGCAAACCAGTAGCTACTGGAACGTGCGTCGTGATGCGCCTCTGTTTCCAGGGGCTAAATTTAAAAAATTCATCATATTTTAAATTGCGTTTACCAGGCTCTTATTTTTCTATACTAATTTAATTAGTATAATAAATCCAAGGTATCCATTGATATTCAAATCTTGTTCAATGGAGTGTTATTGAGTTCTTCAAGGAATTTCTCCGTTAAAAGTCCTTCGCGACATCGGCTCCTCCAAGTTACAAATAGGTTTACATAATGGACTTATTACAATGGAAATGAACTTACAACACTTGAAAGAATTTGACCTTATGGTCTTACATCATGTGGATGCTAGATTTCGACCAAGGTTCACAATCAGAATTTGTAGGTTGGGGGCACTAGCAATCCTGCAAAACAAAGGTAGAGTGAGTGGAAGTAGACTGCCCATCGGTGTGGTGGGTGCCGTGGGCACTCCGACGCTCAAGTCAGTAGTATGAAATGAGCTGTAAATGAGTAAAATGTGAAAGCAAGGTTTGTTGTTACCTTGACCTATTTGGGTGATCGTGAAAGCGGTAACAAGTGTTTAAAGGAATGGAGAGCTCAGTGGGATTGTGTCAGAGAACAGAAGCTTGTTTGATAGAGGCCAAGCTCTCATGCCCAGTATGCTGAGTTACGTATCCTTTTATAGATTAAAGGAATCATCATTATAGCTGTCAGATGAGCTGTATATGAGACCCACAATGTGCCGTGATTTCTGGCAATGGGGTCTCTCACATGCTTATTATTTCTGCTTTCGTTGGGAGGATAATTTACATGTGGAAATATATTCTTTGTTGGGGAAAAGAGAAAAACAGTTGGTGAATACTTAAAGTGGTTTGTCTTTTTGTTTTTGTAAATGGTTTAGAGTTTAATGGGTTGGGTTATCGCTTTGGGCCTCACCTGGTGTTGAGTTCGAAGTGAAAGGATGGTTTTGCCCTTGGCCCAAATTTGACCCATACAGTTTGTCCCATACTCTCTAAATCAAGAAGTTCTTGATTTGGAGAGTATTTTTATGCATGTCGTACGAAACATGATATGTAAGAGTACCTGTAAGAATTCTAGGCACTTTTCTTTTTATCGTCTGGGTTTAATGTCTTCTATTCGTGAGGACAGAAAAGCTGCAGAATCTTTTCAAGTTGTCTGGTCAAAATATATTCCATGTCATGAACTCTACTCGACATGAGTCTATAGGAAATATCCCCAGTCGACTGAACCAGATGAAGGTCAGGATAATCTCCATACTACTAGTCAAGGACCTATGGAGTCTTCAAATTTTTCTAAACCATATGAAGATCATGTGTTGAACTCGACTCTACATGAGCCATGGGGAATTTCCCCATCGACTGAATCAGATGAAGGTTAAGGAGTTATTTCACACGACATGTTTCGTCTGGACTGTAAGAAGTCAATGTCTTCATTTGACTCGATATAAGTCTATGGGAGATGTCCCCGGTTGACTGAACTAGTTGAAAGTCAGGACAATCTCCATACTACTGGTCAAGGACCAGATGAGTCTTCAAATTTTTCTAGACCGGATGAAGGTCATGTGTTGAACTCGACTCTACATGAGCCATGAGGAATGTTCTCAATCGACTGAACCAGATGAAGGTTCAGGCGTTATTTCACACGACATGCGTCATCTGGACTGTAGGAAGTCCATGTCTTCATTTGACTCGACATGAGTCTATGAGGGATGTTCCCAGTCGAATGAACTAGTCCAAGGTTCATGAGTATTTCATATGACATTATCGTATGAACTGTAGGAAGTCCATGTCTTCATTTGACTCGACATGAGTCTATTGGGGATGTCTCCGGTAAACTGAACCAAATGAATGTCAAGTTAATCTCCATACTATTAGTCAAGGACCAGGAGAGTCTTCAAATTTGTCTAGACCAGATGAAGTTCATGTATTGAACTCGACTCTACATGAGCCATGTGGAATGTTCCCAGTCGACTGAACCTGATGAAAGTTCAGGAATTATTTCACACGACATGTGTCGTCTGAACTGTAGAAAGTCAATGTCTTCATTTGACTCGACATGAGTCTTTGGGGGATGTCCCCTGTCGACTGAACCAGATGAAGGTCAGGACAATCTCCATACTACTGGTTAAGGACCAGGAGAGTCTTCAAATTTTTCTAGACCGGATGAAGGTCATGTGTTAAACTCGACTCTACATGAGCCATATGGAATGTTCCCAATCGACTGAACCAGATGAAGGTTCATGAGTTATTTCACACGACATGTGTCGTCTGGACTGTAGGAAATATCTTCATTTGACTTGACATGAGTCTATGGGGGATGTCTCCAGTCGACTGAACTAGATGAAGGTTCAAGAGTAACTTCATTTGATTCGACATGAGTCTATGATGGATGTTCCCAGTCGACTGAACCAGTTCAAGGTTTATGAGTAATTCACACGACATTATCGTATGGACTGTAGGAAGTCTATGTCTTCATTTGACTCGACATGAGTCTATGCCAAAATGTAGGATTTGAAGGTTTAAAATATTTTTCATATGACCCTAATGCATCTATATGAATGCGCATATGTCCTATGAGCTTAGAGACTTAAATAAACAACTCACTTTACAAAGAGAGCCCTAAGCTAAAACAATATAAATTTTTCTTCATTTGAAGTTTGTCTTCACATCAATTGCTCTTTACCACTAATGTGATTCGATATCTTTTCGTAATATCTCGCTAATGCACGTCGAAGACTTCTAGTATTGCGTCATCAAAATCCATCATGAGAATATATCGCTAATAATCTATCTTTTTTTATGATGGAACCTTTAAAACTTGTGAAGCTTTGAGAGTCCAAATTTTGACGATTTTGCTCCCCCTCAATGTGTGTCTCCAATATAACTCTATAAAACTCAGACAAACACATTAGTACAAATTTATCCCCTTAATACATGGGTGAGGGAAGCACAAGTTTTAATCTCATTCCTATGATTTCTCCCAGTTGACATTATAAAAAAGTATGGAGAAATAAAATTTAAGCGTTATGAGTTACCAATTAACATGGCATAAAACATATGAAATTTCAATAACATGCACACTTAGCATTTATCATACATTTATCCTCTTTTTTTAGCCATACAATTTAAAAATCATGCATAGATCATTAAGCGCACTCAAATTAAGGCAATATCCATACATTTCATTTTGAACCAATAATATGCAATGGCAAGGCATATTCAATGCTAAAAATTCAAAATAATCACACACACACACATCAATTGATATTAAATGAGAAACATTATGTGATTTAGGCATATAATGATACCAAATGAAAATCAATTGTAATATAATTTGCCTAATCACTAATATATTTCAAAATCAAGATCAATTAATATTTATAGGCATACATATATGGAGGAAACTGTACCAATATTTTCGTGAGCACAAATTTTACCTATTACCGTTGTCACTTTGTGACAAGTCTACCAATTATTAAAATTCATTCATTTTTTAGGTAGAGATTTGATATTCTTCTTGTTGAATTTTTTCCTCATCATTTTCAAGTCTTTGGGATTATTTTATATTTCTTATTGATTGATCATTCTTAAAACTTCCTCTACAAAATCATTTACGTGTATTTTGGTACCCAAAACTTTCTTGGGACCATGGAGGTCAATTTTGATTCCTCAGGGAATCCATGTATTTGTATTCACATTCTTGTTTATGCACTCAATTATTTTATGTACGTTCTTATTGCATGCATAACATGTGATATTTTCATTAAAACTAACATTTGCATGAGAATTGGATGCTTTAAAATTAATTCTTCAAAAATTTTCTTTTTTTGTAAGGCCTATATCATAATCATTCTCTTTTGAAAGCACATATTTGGAATACAATTATAATATTAAAATTTTTCTCTCCCAAAGTAAATTTTGTTACAATTTTGTTACAATTTTATGCAAATCTATAATATTTTTATTCAATGTATCATTTTCATTCATAATAGATTCGCAATGACATGTATTTGAGCTAGATGGCATGCTAGATATGCTATTTTCAATTTTTAGTTTTTCATCTTTTAATCATGCGATTTCTTTTTCATGCATTTTTTCCTCAATAATTGATGCATGATCATTTAACAGTGATGAATGCTCACTTTTAATCAATTTGTGCTTCTTTCTAAGCAAATCAAATAATTCATGCAATTCATTGAAAGTGTCAAGTAATTCATCATATTCTAAGGAATCATGTACCTTTTCATCATCACTTTCATCTAGATCATCAATAATTATAAAATTGAGATTTGTTCCCTCTTAAATCTCCTCTTCGGATGAGTTAGAGTCGTTATCACTCCTAGTTTCCTTCATTGCTTTCTTTTTGAATTTTCTCAATGAGAAATCTGTAACCATATGACCCAATTTTTCACATTCATAGCATATGACTTTATCTTTCTTGTGATTCCGCGACCAATTTTCTCTATTCTTCACATTCATCTGAGATTTCCCTTTAGATTGTTCGGATTTGAGGAACTTCATGAATTTCTTGGTCAAATGTTTCAACTCATCTTCATTATATTTTTCTTCATCACTTGAGCTAGAATAATCTCATTTTTCTCACAAATGACTCAAGAACTAATCTTTTCTTATTCTTTTCTTCTTCCCTTATGTCCATCTTGAGCTCCATCTCATATTCCAATAATTTTCCAACTAAATCATCCAATTTTAAATTGTTGATATTATTTGATTCTTTGATGGAGGATATGTAAATTCTATACTCTTTAAGAAGTGACCTAAGAATTTTCTTCAATTGATCACTAGAGTCAATGCTTTTCTCTAAAACACTAAGTTGATTCACAATCATCGTGAACCTAGAAATCATTTGCTCAATTTCTTCACCGGTTTTCATTTTGAGGTTATCTAATTCACACATAAACCGATTGATTTTTGACTCATTGACTTGGTTTGTGCCTTCATTGACCATTTCTAAAGACTTCCACAATTCATATGCATTTCCAAACTCTTGAAGCGTGTTAATTTGACTTTGATCAATTGTACAAAGACTTTGGTTGAGTGCCTTAGCATTTAAGAAGGCTTGCATGTATTCCTCATCGGTCCATTCTAAATGTGGTTTCAGAAACTCAACACTATTGCTATCTTTCTTCATTGGAATTCTTATTCATTGTGTGATCACTTTGAAGGATTACACATCAACGGAAAGAAGGTATTCAACATCGACATCTTCCAATAGGTATAATCGGTTCTGTTGTGGAAGGTAGGTCTAGTGGTTGAAAATCTTTCAGCAAGATTTGATGAATTGCTTGTAGAGGCCATGATATATTCTCGGACAGTTAGGTCTTTATTGAGAATACCTTACTTTGATACCAATTGAAAAATTGAAATTACCGACAAGCACACAACAAATAAATTCTATACCCAAGAGGGGGTGAATTGGGTAATGGCCTAAATATGCGGAAATAAAAATTCTTACCGATTTTACATTACTAAGCTAGTAGCTTTACCAATTAAGCTTATCAATCAATTTCTCAAACACAAGCTATGCTATATAATATGGAAAGATAATAGTAAGCTTGCGACAAAAAAAAGAGATAGATTTAGAGAAATTGACACCAGTAATTTATAGTGGTTTAGCCAATAATGCCTACATCCAGTCCCCCAAGCCGCGCTTGAAGATTTCCACTAAGTTGAATCCACAACTTACACCGAGTTTTTCGTGACTCACCCACAACCAAGAGTTTTGTCCCCTAGGTTCACTCTTAAAACCTTTTCAATGAGTTTTGTCCATATGCTCACTAACAAACCTTTACACAAACTGCTTTTTTGAGAATACTCACTCAATAATGGGACTTCTCACTCACAAGTGTTTAGATATGAAGATTTTACAACTCGCTTGGGCACTCACAAAAGATAAGAAAATTCAAGATGTGAGTTGCTTACCCAAATGTTCTAGGTATAGTGTGTGAGCTTGATGTATGAGAGTGTATGATAAAGAATGTTTAAGAAACTCTGTATTTTTGCCTTGTAAGAAATTGTATGAAGGTGTTAATATCGTGCAAAAATGAATTAGGGGCTTATTTATAGTGAATGTGTAAACTGCCACAAATATTCTATTTGAGATCAGTATACTGGTCTGCAGACACCATTATACCGATTTGCATAGTATAGCGAAGAGCAAACATCAACACATTTTCAACTCTATATCTCAAAAACCAACTACTATACATGCAAATAAATACAACACCAAATTAATAAATAACCTCATCAAAAATGTAATTTGAACTCAATATTAGAAAATTAAGGATTTGATTCTATTGACAGAAGAAAAACTTTCACCCTAGAATGAAATCTCCATAGGACGACGACCGAACTAACAATGAGAACAAAATATATGATGCAGTTGATCCCACGATCGTGACAGTTGTGCGGTTTTTCCTCCACACTTGAGCAGTTGAGACACGTAGCTCAACGATTGAAGGCACGATTCAGCAAACTGCAAGGAGATACTGAGATCGTCCAAGCAATTACCAAGCTATAAAAGCTCACCTACACAGAGGAAGAAAACACCCCGAAAATATGAAGACTCAAATGAGCATATCTTTATTTTTCATTTCGTAGATTGTAATCTTTAGGACTGTAAAATTGTGTGCTTGTGCCCCTTAGAGGCTTATTCACTTAATCAAACACCCCTTGCTGAGACTTTGTCTCAGGAGGTTTGGACCTTACACACTCTTCTTTCTTCGCGCACAAAAAACCGCCAAACAGTTTTTTGGTGACCACAATGGGAGATTTAGTGTAAGTAGTGGAGATACCTCCGAAAAGAAACACTCAAACTGGCTCAAGTACGGAGGAAGGAGGACTGGAGCAAACCAACCAGCCCCACGTTCCAGCCGTAGTGGGTCATTTCGAGGGTCTGGCAGATGCTAGTCGATACGAACCTATGAGGGAGTATAGAAAATTGGCAGCAAATGGAACAACTGTTTCATGTGCAATTTTACAAGGCCGAATTTGAAGTAGCCTTAGCCGATTTGGCAAACCTGAGCCAGTTGCCAAAGGAGTGGGCCGAGACATACTTACAGCGGTTTAAGGTAGCCCGAGGCCGATGCTACGTGCCTTTGCCCGAAAGGGAATTCGTGAGGATCGCTCAAAGTTGTCTCAATCTCGATCTAAAAAAGAAATTTCAGGATCGCGAATTTTGGGACCTTCCTCAACTCATCACTAGTGTGGTGCGTTATGAACGATTATTACGAGAAGAAGAACAAATGAAAAATTCTAGCAAATGGACTTATTATAGAGATATTGATTATGAAATAGGCGAAATCGATGTCGAGTCGGGCGATTTATGTTTGGCCGAATTGGTTAAAGGGAAGCCTTACCTTTGCCAAGACATGGGTGGAACCTCAGGCCAATGAAAAGAACGATAAAAAGAGTAGAAACTTCTCTTTTGATATTACCAAAGTTGATGCCATATTTGACCAATTGTATAAAGATAAACAAATTAGTTTGAGCGATCGACATACATTACCGACAGCCGAACTATTTGCGTGGTTTTTATGCACGAAGAAAGAAAAGCGTGTAAGGTCCAAACTTTGATTAAGTGAATAAGCCTCTAAGGGGCACAAGCACACAATTTTACAGTCCTAAAGATTACAATCTACGAAATGAAAAATAAAGATATGCTCATTTGAGTCTTCATATTTTCGGGGTCCTTTCTTCCTCTGTGTAGGTAAGCTTTTATAACTTGGTAATTGCTTGGACGATCTCAGTATCTCCTTGCAGTTTGCTGAATCGTGCTTTCAACCGTTGAGCTACGTGTATCAACTGCTCAAGTATGGAGGGAAAATCACACAACTGTCACAATCATGGGATCAACTGCATCACATATTTTGTTCTCACCGTTAGTTCGGTTGTCCCGAGCTCTTCATCGTTCTTCCTTCCATCGCTCTTCTTGCCTTCGTTCTTTCTTTCATCCTAGGGCGATTTCGTTCCACGGTGAAAGTTTTTCTTATGTCAATAATTGTCCCCCAAATTCACCTTGATTGAATTAAAAGTGAAGATCGAGGTGAATTTTTCGGTCTTCCATCACGGTTCGTTCTTCCCTCGTTCAGGGAAGACGGCTACGCCAATTGAGGACTGGCCTGATGATCTTCTTTCTTTACCTATCTGGCCAATCCCGCAGTCCAGAAAATCTGTGAGGCTGAGTGCTGCACCCTTTATACCGAGGAAAACGGTCAGCCGTTGTCAACGGGCGTGACCCATCCGCAACCAGGGGATGCAGTACCTTCCACACTGAGGTCCTTGGACAATTATCGCTAACGGATGTGGCCCATCCACAATATTACATTTCATTTCAAAGCTCACGTCGTGTGGGTGGCCATTGGCGAACAGTTTTACATTCCATTTCACAACTCATTTCTACTTGCTCATGCTCCACGCAGATCTTTTCTTTTGCTTGGCTTCGGCATGCTCCTTCTGTTCCTTCTTCTTTCATCTACCCAATAAGGAATTTTGCCTGGTTTAAATGGGGCAAGCCAAGACATTTCTGGGGGTAGGAGTGGTTCTTAGTTAGGTGCTTGAGTAAGTTTTTCTTACAAGCTACTCCCTTAATCATCTCCTTTATATGCTCTCAATATGAACTATTTTCCATGTGATATCTGGTTGGTTGATGGTTGCTCTTCCCTAGGTCTGCGTTTTATCGAAAGTGAACCTGCCGACTGATGGCTCTGTCGTATCAACTTTCGTCTTTTCCTCTACCACGTGATAATAATGGAGATAGCCTGGGCGATGCTTTTAGGAGATGTAGCATTAATATCTATTCTTGACCGATCTTGGAGGTTGATGCTAAGATGTTGAGGCTCGACCGATCTATTGGAGGCCGACGTTGCGAGGTCGAGCGTGGCAGGGAGGAATTTTTGCCCTTTAATCTATCGGGCCGTCTTCTAGCATTTTATGCGAACCCATCATCTCTGCAATAAATGCGTGGTCTTTCCCAACACATTTCATCATTGAGGCCCATTTAAGAGCCGTTTTTTATGTCACTTCCATGTTTTCTCATTGCACGTAACTTTCACAGCGAATTATATTCTGCGACCTGTTTAGGGCGACCCTTCATCCTTTTCTGTTTTCCCGTATTTTTATCTTTCGACGATTCATTTTGTGACGCCTGTCTCAGGTTGAACTCTTCGTCCGTTTATATAAGAACTTAGCCCACTCTGGTTTTTCCTTTACTTTCGACTTTCTTTGTGAGCTTACTTTTACCGTATTCTCGACCTCTTATTATCGATGGCTTATTCCTCCTCTGCTCCTACAACTAGCACCTCGACTTTCACCGATTATAAGATGGCGCTGGAGTTTTCTTCTGTGGGCACTTTAGGCGTTCATACCCTTGATGAGAGTCTTGGCCAGTGTGCTCTTGGTCCTATTTTCGTTGAAGATGAAACCATTGCGACGGCCCCGCTGGCTCAACAGTTCCCTTCTTCCTCTGGCCTTCCATTTTCTGAGCCGCTTAACATCGCTCATTTGGCCCAGTCCAGCCTGATTCGCACATAACCCAAACACCACACCGCATTCGAAGCCTGGTTTAATTGTATGCTGTTGCATGAGGATAACCGTGCCTTCCTAGAGAAACAAAACCTCATTCCCCTCATTGAGTTGTCATTGACCTTGCCCTCTTTTGATCACAACTTGTTTCCTATCTCCATACTCTTCTGGTCTTTTGAATACAACCGTTGGGCCCTTCACTATCACTCTTCGTGACATTGGTGCTCTTACTGGGCTGGCCCCTATTGGTGAGACCATTTCGGCTTCCATAACTTTTCGTTTCCCTCATCCTCAAATGGACTCTTCGTCCTCTTCATCCTACTCTTCCTTTCTTCGCACATTTTTGACATCGGTCGGTCCTGTCTCGATGTTGGGGCGAATGGCCTTCCTTCACTATTGGTTGTGCAAATACATCATTTGTGCACCTAGCCAAAAACCTGTAGCGGGCTATCTCCCTATCTCTTCAGACCTTGCCCACGACCGTTATTTAGACTTGGCATCCTTTATACTAGCTACCATATATCGGGGATTAGCCGTCCTCCAGAAACAACTTTGATCGGGGGTATCACCCATTACCTCCGGTCTTCTGTGGCTCGTCCAACTTTGGTTGAGAGCTTACTCTCCATATTTTGGTACTATTGAGTCAAATCATCAATATCCTTATGTCGACCTTCTTTTTTCCCAGCTTCACCCATCTCTTTTCCACCCTTGCACTGTTTTTGAGTACTTCTATAACCTACCTCGGGTTCCCTCTTTTTTACCTATTTCTGTGGTGGACAGTCATTCTTTCGTTCATGATCTTCCCCATTTGGAAGAGGATGAATCAGGCCTTCGCATATGGCGCAAGTTTTTATGCAGCCGCGACCTGATTCACGACATCCTGACTGGGGCCAATGGTAAGGCCGGAGTGGAGGTGTATTCGCCCAACTTCGTTGCCCGTCAGCTTTGCCTCATTCAAGGGTGGCCTCTTCCTTTCTTTCATACGCGTTCTGCTTCATCAGACCGTTTTAAGGTTTTTTCGTTCTCTGATGTTCAAGACTCCGTGGAGGAGGCTGTTGGACAATTATGACCTTAGCGTCACTATTAATATAAATCATGGTGTTGTTGTGACAAATTAACTATGTGACAAGGAGATTGCACTCTTATCATTTGTGATTAGATCACCTAGATGTATAAATGATAGGAGGTCCTTATGATTAGTTCATGGATTGAGATGATATGAGACAGTATCAGTCTTCGAATGATTAATCATTAATATCCCTAGTTGTAGTATTATCGAGACTGGACATCGATAACGCGTAAAAGACTAGTATTACACTTGTGCGAGTTGTGAGGGCACAATAGCATAGTTTCATGTATATGGGTATTGGATACTCATGCAAGTGTAATAGGAGGTTATGTTTACCGATGGTACGGAAACAGCTTCGCTCTGGATAGACCCCTCGGAATTCCATTGGTTAGTATGACTACGTTGTCTATGGAAGTCCGAAATCAGGGTAGGTGTATTTGGTCTTAACTTGAGACTTGCACCGCTAATACTTGCGACAATCAATATGCTTTGGTTTTGGTCGTCCAGGGCTTTAAAAACCGGTTCTGTGTACACCTCCTGCTGGGTATATTGAGTATCGTAGTGTATTGGGTGTGATGTCAAGATGGAAGTATCACTCCAGTCATAGTGGAGATAATGTCACGTAGGATACAGAACTAGTACTCTTAAGTACGTAGTCATCGAGATGATATGACTAAGTCATGTTCATCTGATTATAGACTAGTTACCAGACATCCGACATGTGCGTCGTACGAGGCAGACACAATTCCAGCCCCAGGCCTAGCACGTGACATCTGATACTGGATCGCAATACGTAATACTACGTATACTACGCCTGACATAGATTATATCTATTCCAGTAAGAATATTTCTGGAGAATTGGGTAGACACGGTGCTTTGCTAGAAGCCAACCATGTCTTGTAAATCGATAAGCACGTGGTAGGAGGTACGCACGTATTCGGATAATTCGATGACCTTATTTACTGCCAACATATCCAGGGATCTCTTGGGTTGCTTCCCAAAGATTCACCGATGACAGTTGATTTAAATTAGAATTAATCTGGGATTAATTTAGAGAGAGAAAATTAATCTGGGATTAATTGAGGCTTTATTTAATCTGGGATTAAATGTGTTCGGAAGAGAGAGAACGCGATTAATTTGGAATTAATATGTAAAATAAATTTAATAGTTAAATTTGATTTTTCTATTTAATTTATTTGTATGGGCTAAAATTAATATATCGGATATATTAATATGAATTAGATTTCGTTACGAAATTAAAGTCGGACTTTAATACGAACGAACTAATTAATTTAGAATTAATTCGTAAACAACGTTCGTACTATATTTACGAGACATCGTTATTTAATTAAATTAGATTTAATTATTTAGCGATGATGAAAGTTCGTTTAATCGGATTAAATGGAACCGAGCCGCGACAAATGTTCGTAGAGATATTTGAATTTTGAATTCAAATATGGGGCCCACTTCACATGTGGTAGTTGGGGGGTAGTTGGCATTTAAGCCAATACCACTTGATTTTTATCTACATCGTTTTGGTTTTTGGAAAACCATTTACCCAACTACCTAGTTTGGGTGAAAAGGGTAAAACCTTTTACCAAACCAATTCTCTCACATTGAACACACGTGGAACAACAAAATGAAAATACCCTAAAATCCTCTCAATGGGCGTGAATGGCCTCTTCTCTTCACTTTGATTTTGTGGCAAAATCAACAAAGCTAGCACTTGTAGAAATCAACCAAAGTGATAGGGAAACTAACTCAAGGGTTGAATCATCACTCAAAGCTTGGATCTTGGAGATCTCTTCTCAAATTTTAAAGATCAAATCCGTTCATTGTAAGTATATTCCGCAACTTATTTTGAATTTATGAAACACCTTTTCTTGCTTATTAGATCCTTGGCATGTTCTAGGAACACTAACAATGGTATCAGAGCCAATTTTAAGCATGAAAATTTTAGGTTTCATGAGACTAAAATTTGGGGCTTTTGTGTTTTGAGCATGATTCATTCAAATTGATGCTTTGAGCATGCTTAGATTATATTAACTTAGAGTTGTGCACGATTACATTTGATAAATATTGATTGGATCAAATTTTGGACTCCCCCTTACCTTGGCCGAATATGCTACTGCAGTGGACTGCATGTTTATTTTATTTATTTTTTTTTTTTGTAACAGAAATGATGTGTTTAAATGCATGTTTAAATGTTGATTGTTGGTTTGATTGGATTAGAATCAAAGTCAATAAGTTCATGTTAAATCAAATAGCATGTTGAGCATGAAATGATGAATTTTGGATTCAATTTGTTGTTGAGCATGAAATGATGTGTTTTGGCTTCAATTTGTGTTGAGCATGATGATTGATATTAAGCATGATTAATTAAGTTAATTGGTATTTTGGAATATTGAGTTTAATTAATTAATCATGGCTAATACACTTTAATTCAAATAATTGTGATATTTGGAATATTATAATTATGTTAATAAGCCTTTAATTATAATTGGGCTAAAAGTGTGTATTTGGGCTTAATGGGTTTGGTTTGACCAAGTTTGGTTTTGGACTTTTGGATTGGATCCAATTGGGCTCAAAACCAATCCATAAAGTCCAAATACATCACTTGGCCCTTTAAAGAATATAATTTGGCCTAATGGGCCTAAATTAATTTGTAGGCAATATGGTGATTCCTAATGGGCCTTGGCATTTTGGGTTTGATCCATTATGGCCAAAGCCCATGCCTTAAGAATTAATTAAAAGCCCATTGGACTTTAATTAAAATGACATTGGATGTTATTGGGCATTTGAGACCCATTAAGATTGGATTTGGAATCCAAGTCTTTAAGGCTTATAAGTAAGTGTAAATATTTAATTTGGAAATAAATTGGAATTGGTATTGAATACAAATAAATTGGATTTAAAGTTGTAGTTCAATATAATTCAAGAATGCTTACTTTGAGTATTTATTCTTAAACGAGTTTGACTCGCGCAAATCAAATCGTTGTTTGAACATTAGATGGTCATTAATTCAAAGATTAATTAATTGGATTAGATTGATTGAATAACATGATTTGTATGAATACATGAATGTGTTGTATGAATAATGTATATCGGGGATACTAGAAGGGCGAGGGCAATTTTGGAAATTGTAATAAATTTAGAATTTATTAAATTGGACCTGCATGTCCGCCTTTTACCTCTGTACTTTTTGTAATTCTCTTCTCACCAATTCCCCTCAATGTTAATGAGGTTTCTTTATTGTATTATGTAATTGGGTAGAAGTTAGAATAGTTCTAGCCAGGGAGAGGAAATGAGTGATTTATTCTAGGAAAAATTTGTGAGATATCCATCCGCATATCATTGTTAATTTATTTATTTATCGCGCCTTATTATGCTTTTAGAATGCATGCTTAAGGGTGTGATGATGAGACCTAATCAAAGATAATAAATTGGTTGCCAATTTGCACGCGAAAAACCCTCAAAAATATATTAAGAGTTTTTCCTTCCGTTGAGTGATTCTTACTCAAGATCCAAAATTGGCATTGGTTTGTTGGCCAAAGTCAAGACCTTTGTCAATTGCGGATGTGTTTGAATCATGAAAGTTTTGTTCCATATCGGTGTCTTGTCCAAATCGTGATTTGTTGGCCAAAGTCAAGATCACTTCTTGTCCATCGACATTGATTACGAAGCTTTCCATGTCAATGGGTCACGCTTAACTGGAATCATTAAGCTGTTGTGCCAAAGCCAAGGCTTAGTTGATTCAGAGGAAAAAGGTTAGGTAATATATTGGATATATTGGCATATATAAGATATATGTTTCGGACTTGGATGTCCATCTACTGGATCTAGGAATTGGATTAGATCCAATTGATCTTAGAGATCTACCTAGTTAAGTATCATACAATTTGTTGGCCAAAGTCAAGATTGCGTGTTAATTAACGAGATCCTAGCCCACTAGGAAACTAGGTTTCCCGAGTACTCGACAGAGGGTTAGAGGCTCGCAGAAAAATAGTGGGAGACAAGAATTAATTTGCAATATTCGTTTAATAACTTGCCATACGCGCTCATATTAAATATCTCATCAAATAAATTAAAGTATTAGTTGGACTAGTATTTAATTGTTGTTTTAATTAAACAGTTGGATTGTATTCAAATTACTTCATTTATAGTTGATTATATAATTGGATTATAGTAATCAATATATTTGAATATTACCGATCATTTATAGTTGATTATATAATTGTATTATAGTAATCAATATATATTGATTTTAACCAATAAAATTATAATTATTTATATAGTTAGACTATAGTAATCATTACATTAGATTGTACCTGAAATCGTTGATTAAATAGTTGGAATATTAGAATCAAGATTAAATTTAGAAGATTAGTGTTTAAAACATAATACAAAGGAAAATGTGTTTAAACGACTTTAATTTTCAAATTGAGAATAAAATTTTAGGATGGTCCTGTAAATTAATAAGTTACTTTATTTGATAAAATAACATATTAGGCCTAAGCCCAGAGTTAAGCAAATAGTAGAGCATGATCTTTGGAAGATTTATGTGATGATAACTTTAGTGTTTAATCCATTATACTCGTCAATAGGACTCCTTAATTTCCTAATCAGAACTAAGGATTAGATCCTTAAAGTATGATGAAGAAATTGAAGGATCTTCATAAATCTATTCTTAAATCTTAGAAGTATTAAATTGCAATTAATAACTCTTGGAGAGTTAATGGCCATTCTCAAGGAGACAAAGCCAAAGTTTGCAATAAGGCAAGTAGCGCAAGGCGCACCCTACTTCGATATTCTAGAAGGCCAAGGCTTGGCCAAAGGCTTCTGAGTTGTAGAAAAGGGCAAAGGCAAGATCATTATAATCTTCTAGGAAGATAAAGGACATATCCCAAGATGTCTGCCTAAACTGTGGCAAACGGGGACAAGACAGACATGAAGGAATTAAAGACGGGGCAAGGCTATGATTTTAAACATGTTTGTCATAAACATGTTCACTAATAGTATTAAAATTGAATTTTAGATACTGAAAGTGATACATAAATATGCATTGATGTGCAGAATCTGCTATGAGCAGGATACTGACTTCAGTTGAGATTAATCTGCGAATCGGAAACGGGACGACAGTCGCTGTTTTAACCGTAGAAACGTAAGTTTAGGAACTACCATTTGGGTGTGTGTTTAAATTAGGAAACTGTTATAATGTAACTAGTTTGACTAGAAACACTATCTTTATATCGAGTATAACTCGTTGTGAGTATACCTTTATATTCTAGAACACTAAAGTGTTTTATTTTATAAAGATTATATTGAGATAAACATATTAGATGTGAATAACAGAATTTATATTTTGAATATAAATAAATCTCAAACATATAATATGACAAACAAGTAGCTCAAACTGATTTGATCAGATAAGACTTATATGTGGCAGTGTAGTCTGGGACACAATTAAACAAGACTCGTATATCCGCACTTTTGAAGAGTGGGTACTTGGACGGATTTGATTTTATTCAAATGATGTCTACGAATCTAGTTTATTAGGTAAAGTACCTAAAACACTATTTACTTGGTAAAAGTATAAGTGCCATCGATCTGTTAGCCCTTGTTCATAGTGACGTAAGTGGGCCCATGTCTAGCTAGGCTAGAGGTGGATATGAATATTTTGTGACCTTTACGGATGTGGTATCGCGTTATGGTTATGTGTTTCTTTTGAAACACAAATCGGAAACTTTTAGAGTTTCGACATGAAATAGACAAACAGATCGGCTAAAGTATTTATACCATTACGGTTAGACCATGATGAAAATACTTAAACAATAAGTTTCTCAAATACTTGAAATAGTATAATATTCTTTCAATGAGGACTCCTTCCGGAACACGTCAGTTTGACGGTGTGTCCGAATAGAGAAACCGAATTTTGTCGGACATGATAAGGTTAATCATGAGTCGCTCTGAGCTACCATTTTCCTTCAAAGGATAAACACTAACAGTGCAATACTTATTTTGAATAAGTTTCCATGAAAATATATTGGACAGAAATCATATTAGATATGAACAGGAAAGAAATCGGATTTTCTCATTCCTGTTGATTTGGGAATGCTAAGCATATGTTTGGATGATACCAAACAAGAACCCAAATTGGATAAGTGTCAATTGTAGGTTATCCTAGGGAAACCAAGGTATAGTACTTATACAACTCACTTGAGAACAATGTAATTGTTGCTCACTATGCGGTTTTCCTAAGAGGAATACTGATATGTAGTGGTAAATTGGAGGATAGTAAAACTCGATGAAAATCGGAGTTATATTGTTCAAGGCACCGAGTCCTTAATGGAACACAAACAGTTCATCAAGGATGAAATTTTACCAGTAATCTTCGAATACACAAGAACCGTGTAAGTCAGAGAGAGTCAGAAAACAACCTGGGTATGAGTTTCTGATCTCACCTCATAAAAATGTCAATCTTATTGAGGAATACGAACTGACTACGTATGAGGAAGTGATACAAGTATCGACTCCCTATTATGGAAAAGTTGTTGGATTCTAATTAGGTCCCAAGATCATTATAAGCATGAAAATAATATGTGAATACATCAACGAAGGTAGCTGAATACTCACATCGATCGGTTGAGACGAAGCATCGAAGAATAAAACTTTTGAGCTCCATCCTTCTAGTATTCGGCCAAGGTGGATCTTGTCCTCCATTGTTGAATCTTCAAGCTCCAAGCTTCATCAATGGATTCCTTGCTCATGAATAGGTTTCCCTATCACCTTTGTATGCCTTATAAAGTGTGCTAGCACTTGGTGAGTTTTGCCACAAAAATCACCATCTCATTTGCTTGGCCATTCGGCCATTGAAAGAGAATTAAGAGAAAAAATGGCCCTTGGCCGAGAGTTTTGAGGAAGAAGAGAGGGATAGGTGAGTTGGGTGGTGTGTGTTTGGTTTTGTATATCAAATATACCAAATACCAAAAGTCAAATATCATTATTAAAATGATATATTACTTTCAAGCCTTTTAAAGCTTTTCAACAACCAACCAATCACCAAGTCACATCTATCTATTACTATTCATGAATAGTGACTAGATGTCAATCACATCACTTCAAAGTGACAAGTGATTTGACGCTAGATATGACGTGCGGACCCCACTTCGATTCTAAATACGAATGATTCCACAAACACTCTAATTCTGAATTAACGAATTTTTCGTTGCGTCATAATTAAATCTAATTTAATTAAATAATTATGCATAGCACAATTACTATTCACATTGCAAGTGAATTGATTCCAAATCAACTAATTTTTTCGAATTAAAATCCGATTTCAATTTCGTGTCGAAATCCAATTTCGTTTAATATATAGAATATATTATTTTATCGATTAATTCCAAATTAATCGTTCTCTCTCTTTATGACGAATTTAATCCCAGATAAATTCTCGTTATGATTAATCTCAGATTAATCCTTTGTCTTTTTTCTAATTAATCCCAGATTAATTAAAGTGCGAGTCATACGTAATCGGTGAATCTTTGGGAAGCGACCTATGAGATCCCCGGATATGTTGACAGTAAATACGGTTGTCGGACTATCCGAACACGTGAGTACCTCGTACTACGTTTTACCGATTTACAAGACAAGGTTGGCCTCTAGCAAAGCACCATGCCTACCCAATTGTCCGGAAATATCCTTACATGAATAAATTATCTGTATCAGGCGTAGCATACGTAGTATTGCGTATTTCTGTCCAGTATCGGATGATCACGTGCTAGGCCTGAGTTGGAATTGTGTCTGTCCCGTACGAAGCACATGTCGGATGTCTGGTAACTAGTCTCTATAATCGGATAAACCTGACCTAGTCATTTTGTCCCGATAGCTGCATCATTTAAAAGTACTAATACCGTATCCTACGTGACTATCATCTCCACTAAGACTGGAGTGATACTTCCATCTTGACATCACACCCAACACACTACGATTCTCAATATACCCAGTATTGCCGTAAACAGAATCTGTTAAAGCCCTGGACGACCACAAATAAAGTATATTGATTGTCGCAAATATTAGCGGTGCAAGTCTCAGGTTAAGACCAAATACACCTACCCTGATTTCGGACTTCCATAGACACATAGTCATGCTACCAATGGAATTCGAGGGGGCTATCCAGAGCGAAGCTGTTTCCCGTACCATTAGTGAAACACAACCTCCTATTACACTTGCATGAGTATCCTATACCCAAATATATGAGAACTATGCCGTTGTGCCCTCACAACGCGCACAAGTTTAATACTAGTCTTTTATGTATTTATCGATGTCCAATCTCGATAATACTCTGACTAGGGAAATTTAATGATTTATCATTCGTTGATTGATACGGTCTCATATCATTCTCAATCAAGGAATAAATCATAAGGACCTCTCATCATTTATATATCTTGGTAATCTAATCACAAATGATAAGAGTGCAATCTCCTTTGTCACATAGTTAATTTGTACAAGAACACCATGATCTGTACAAACAGTGACGCTATGGGTCATAATTGTCCAACAATCTCCCACTTGGCCTATAGCCAGTCACTCGAGTGCTTGACACTCGAACTATGTACGGTTGGCTCAAATTGCTGAGGAAAGCTTTCGTCAGCGGATTTACATGATTATCATATGATGCGATTTATTCGATCATCACATCACCACGATGTATGATCCGAACGAATCAGATGAATATCGAAGTATGTATCTGGATCGTTGATGAGACCATTAATTCTTTAGCCTGTGCTGACGCCTAGCTCAGCTGCTAACAGAACTATATCTAATCTAATTAGATTTGTTATTGACCCAGATGGCTTCTATTTCTGCCGCAGCTGCAACAATTACCCGCATTTGTTGTTTATACGGTAACAGTATCTTGCTTGGAAGATTTCCAGCTCACTGTTCCGTTATTCAAACTGTATAGTACCGTTTGCGACTTTTAGTCGTTATATCGGTTTAGGAAACTTGCAGTAGTGATCCTAGTCACTCTAAGTTCTCATTCTCCACAGATTAAGACAACGTCCTTAGTTCTCTAAGATACTTAGTATGTTCTTAACTTCACTTGGATTGGCCTGTTTATGAATCCATATGCTCAAAGCGTATGAGACACTAGGTCGCATACATTTTTCAATGTACGAGTTTCTCGGAGAGTTTTCTTGAAAGCCTAGCTTTCACCGATTGTAATTTTATGGGAATATCATTTCCAAGAAATGACGTATTATCATTATTTATAGGATAACCACTGTCAGTGCACTCCCACTAACCATCTTACATACACAAGAATCATTTCGTTTTGAATTAAATCATACACCATTATGATTACATCAAAACGATAATTCCAAGAACCTATGCTTGCTTCAATCCAAACATGGACCGAATAACCTGCAAACCTTGTTTGCTAGTTTTGACACGACAAAACCGACATGATGTTGAAAACATCCTCCAAAGTTTTCCTTTTCAGGAAAGTGATTTTCCGTTCTGCTGTCATATTTCATAAATGAAACATGCAGCTTTAGCAAGCATCATCCAAATGGATTTACCGTGGCAACAGTTAAAAGATTGAATCATAATCAACACAATGTTGATAACGATACCTTTCCGCTACAAGCCTAGCTTAGTGCGTTGGTATGTTGCCATCCATCTATGTCTTCCTTGAAGACTTATATAGTACCTATAGGCACAATGCATTGCGGTACATCAACTAGTATCCAAACTTGTTGATATACATGGAATCCATTTCGGATTATATGGCACTTTGCCATAATAGGGAGTCGATACCTTGTATCACTACCTTATACGTAGTCAGTTGGTATTCCTCAATAAGATTGACATCTTATTAGGTGAGATCAGAAACTCATACCCAGGTTGTTTTCTGACTCTCTCCGACCTACGCGGTTCTTGTGTATTAGAAGATTACTGGTAATAGTTTCATCCTTGATGAACTATTTATGTTCCATTAAGATTCAGTGCCTTGAACAGTAGTACTCCGATTTTCATCGAGTTTTACTATCCTCCCACTTACCACTGCATATCTATATTCCTCTTAGGAAAACTGCATGGCGAGCAACAATAACATTGTTCTCTTGTGAGATGTATAAGTACTATACTTATGGTATCCCTAGGATAACCTACAATTGACACTTATCCAATTTGGGTTCTTGTGTGGTATCATCCAAACGTATGCCTAGCATACCCAAATCTTAGGAATAAGAAACCCGGTTTCTTTTCCGTTCATATCTAATATGAAATCTGTCAAACAGATTATTATGGAACCTTATTCAAAATAAGTATTGCACTGTTAATGCATATCATTTGAAGGAAAAGGTAGCTCAGAGTGACTCATGATTAACCTTATCATGTCCAACAAAATTTGATTTATCAGTTTGGACACACCGTCAAATTGACGTGTTCCGGGAGGAGTCCTCATTTGAAAGAATACTATGCTCTTTCAAGTATATTAAAAACTTATTTCTTAAGTATTTTCCATTACGGTCTTACCGTGACGTTTTAATACTTTACCCGATCTGTTTGTCTATTTCGTGTCGAAACTTTAAAAGCTTTCTGATTTGTGTTCTTCAAAAGAAACACATAACCATAACGCGATGCCACATCTATGAAGGTCACGAAATATTCATATCCACATCTAGCCTGCTAGACATGGGCCCACTTGCTTCACTATGAATTAGGGCTAACAGGTCGGTGGCATTTACACTTTTACCAAGTAAATAGTATTTTAGGCACTTTGCCCAATAAACTAGATTAGTAGACTTTATTTGAATAAAATCAAATTAGTCCTAGTATTCACTCTTCAAAAGTGCGGATATACGATTGTTGTTTTAGTTGTGTCCCAGACAATAATGCCACAAATTAGTTTCTTCTGATCAAATCAGTTCGAGCTATCTATTGTCATTATATGTTTGAGATATTATTTATATTCAAAATATAAATACTGTTATTTACATCTAATGTGTTTATCTCAATATCATCTTTATATAATAAAACACTGTAGTGTCTTAGAACATAAAGGTTCACCCGCAACGGGTGATCACTGATATAGAGATAATATTTCTAGTCAAACTAGTTACATTATAACAGTTTCCTAATTTAAGTACATACCCGAGGTAGTTCCTAAACTTAGGTATATACGGTTAAAACACCCGTTTTAATTCGCAGATTAAATCTCAACTGAAGTCAGTATCCTGCTCACAGCTGATTCTGCACATCAGTACATGTATTTTATGTACCACACTAAGTATTCAAAATCATATTTCAATACTAGTAGTGAACATAATTTTGACAAACATATTTGAAGTCAGAGCCTTGCTCGTCTTCGATTCCTTCATGTCTTATTTTGTCCAAACGGCAGTCACGTTTCCGTGATCCTGTTTGCCACATTTAAGCAGATATTTTAGGATATGTCTTTTATCTTCTCAGAAGATTATAATGATCTTTGCCTTTTCCCTTTTTCAACATTTTAGAAGCTTTTGGCCAAGCCTTGGCCTTCTAAAATATCGAAGTAAGGTGCGTCTACGCAACTTGCCTAATTGCAAAGTTTGACTTTATCTCCTTGAGAATAGTCATTAATTTAGGACTTCAAAAATCTAAAGATAGATTTATGAAAATACTTCAATTTCATTATCATACTTTAAGTATCTAATCCTTAGTTCTGATTCAGAATTAAGGAGTCTACTGCGACAAGCTTAATGGATTAAGCACTAAAGTTATCATTGCATGATCTTCCAAAGATTATCCTCGACTATTTACTTAACTCCGGGCTTAGGCTTAATATATTATTTTATCAAATAAAATAACTTATTATTTTTCCAGGACCTTCCTGAAATTTATTCCCAATTTGAAAATTAAACCATTTAAATACATTTCTTTAGTATTATGTATTAAACGTCAATCTTTCAATTACATCTTGATTTTAATAGTCTAACTATTTAATCAACGATTTAGGTATTATTTATTATAATGATTACAATAGTCCAACTATTTAATCAACTATAATTTTAATAGATTAAAAAATCAATTATATTGATTACTATAATCCAATTATAAAATCAACTATAATTGAATGGTTTGAATATAGTCCAACTATTTATTAAAACAACATTTAAATATTAGTCCAACTAACATTTAATTTTGTAACGACGAATGATATTTGTTTGAGCGCGTATGGCAAGCAATTAAACGAATATTGCAAATTCAATTCTTACCTCCCACTATTTTTCGGCGAGCCTCTAACCCTCTGTCGAGTACTCGGGAAACTGTGTTTCCTAGTGGGCTAGGATCCCGTTAAATATCACACAATCTTGACTTTGGCCAAGAAATGTATGATAATTAACTAGGTAGATCTCTAAGATCAATTGGATCCAATCCAATTCCTAGATCCGGTAGGAGGACATCCAAGTCCGAAACATATATCTTATATATGCCAATACATCCAATGTATTACCTAACTTTTTTCCTCTGAATCAACTAAGCCTTGGCTTTGGCACAACAAGCTTAATGATCCAGTTAAGCGGAACCCATTGACCATGGAAAGCTTCGTAATCAATGTCGATGGACAAGAAGTGGCCTTGACTTTGGCCAACAAACCACAACTTGGACAAGACACTGATATGGAACAAAGCCTTCGTGATTCAAACACATCTTCGACAGACAAGGCCTGACTTTTGCCAACAAACCAATGCCGTCTTAGATCTTGAGTAAGAATCACTCAATGGAAGGAAAGACGTTTAATATTGTTTGAGGGTTTTTGCGTGTAAATTAGCAACCAATTTATTATCTTTGTTAAGGTCTCATCATCATACACCCTTAAACATGCATTCTAAACACATAATAAAGTTCGTATGAAAATAAATAATAATGATATGCGGATGGATACTTTACACATTGATCCTAGATCAAATCACTCCATTTCTCTCTCAAGCTAGCACTTGTATTATTTCTACCTGTTACACTACACTTCTAAAGAAACCTCATTTACATTTAGGGGAATAGGTGAGAAGAGAATACAAAGAATATGAGGTGATAAGGCTGGACATGCAGGTCCAATTTAATAAATCGAATTTATTACAACAATTTCCAAAATTACCCCACCCTACTAATATTCATCCGATATATATTATTCATTCATCACAACCATGTATTCACACAAAGCTGTTATCAGTCAATCTAATCAAATTAATTAATCTGATAATTAGTGATCATCCAATGTTCAAACAACGATTTGATTTTGCTCGAGTCAAACTCGTTTTGCGAATAAGTACTCAAAGTAAGAATTCTCGAATTAAATTAAACTACAACATTAAATCCAATTTAACATGTATTTAATACTAATTCATTATTTAATTCCGAATTAAACATTACACTTTATTAATAAACCTTTTATGACTTAAATTCCAAATTTAATCGTAACTCGTCTCAAAGACCGATTAACGTCCAACGTCAATTCAATTAAAGTCCAATGGCCTTTAATTGATTTCTTAAGACGTGGACTTGTGGTCAACTCGGGTCAAACCGAATAACCAAAATCCAATCTGGGATTTACCCCATAAGCTCATAAATCAATCTTGGCCCATTAGGCCCAATTAAACTTTAAAGGTTCATTAAGTCTCATTTGAGCTTAACGGAAGTGGTTTTGGGCCCAATTGGATCCAATCCAATTTGCCTTAACCCAACTTTGTACACAAAGCCCAATAAGCCCAATTACAACATATAAGCCCAAATCCAATTTAAAGGCCCAATTGATTAAATTATATAAATCCAATTTCGCAATTAATTACCTAAAGTGCATTACATGATTAATCACCCAAATCAATATTTCTAAAACACAAATTTGTCCAATTAATCATGCTCATCTTCAACAAAACATGTCCAACACATTTCATGAAAAATCAAACCCATATACATGCTTCAAAGTCTCGGCCAAGAGGGGATTTTTATCCGATTCGAATTCAATCCAATAATTACATAATCAATATCAAATCCACATCCCGAATGATTTCCAACACATCCAATGTCCAAAAAATAAAAATTCCAAGACTAAATAGGGCTATATGTATTCGGCCACCATAACCAATTTGGGGAAAAATGATCCAATCATATTTTCTTGAAAATGATCCAATAAATCTTCAGTTCAACAACATTTAAGCATACTCAATCATCCAATTTCATAAAATCATGCTCAAATTCAAAATACCCAAATTTTAAGCCCTAAACTTTTATGCTCAAACCTAGGCTCTGATGCCATTGTTGGTTTCTAATTAGGTCCCACGATCGTTATAAGCATGAAAATAATATGTGAATACATCAACGGAGGTAGCGGAATACTCACATCGATCGGTTGAGATGAAGCATCGAAGAACAAAAATTTTGAGCTTCATCCTTCTAGTATTCGGCCAAGGTGGATCTTGTCCTCCATTGTTGAATCTTCAAGCTCCAAGCTTCATCAATGGATTCCTTGCTCGTGAATAGGTTTCCCTATCACCTTTGTGTTGAGTTTCTATTAGGTCCCAAGATCAAATCTAAGCATGAAACAATGAGTGAACACATCAACGGAGGTAGCGGAATACTCACATCGATCGATTGAGTCGATTTGGAGGCGAATCGAACCAAAAACTCACTGCCAAGGACGCCACTGCAGCAGTCCACTGCCTCCATTTCAGAATTTTGGGTTGAAGAACGGAGCTCCAAACTCGTCGACGGATCCCGGCTCATGGGTGAACCTCCCTACCACCTTCGCAAGACTCGTAAGTGTGCTAGCACTTGGATTTTCACCATGAAAACCCACCCTTGGCTTCCCATTGACTCACGTTTTAAGCTTCAAAAACAGAAACTTTTCTGCCCTTTGGGCGTGAGTTGAAGAGAGGAAAGAGAGAGAAAGAAATGTGTGTTAGATGTAAATGAAATGCATTTGGTATATCTTATATACCTAAGTGAAATTCACCATAATTTCCCTTGCATTTGCATTTCATTTGCTTTAATAGTCAAACCATCTATCTATCACTATTCACATCAACATCACTTTATGTCATGTGTCAAGTCTTTTCATCAATCAATCACTCACATCAATCAATCAAATGTCACATCACTCAAAGTGACGCTTGATTTGACGCTTGATGAATGACTGACGTTGATTTGACGCTTGATGTGACTTGCGTCGCCGCACTCGAATTCGAAATACGAATGCGCTCGCAATCACACTCGGGCTCGGGTTCGCTAATTCCAAATTAACGATTTTTCCGTCGCGTCGTAATTAAATGATTACGCCTAGCGAATTCACTATTCACGTCGCTAACGAATTAATTCTAAATTAATTCGTTCGCCCGAATTAAAATCTAATTTTAATTCCGCGTCGAAATCTAATTTCGTTTAATATATCGAATATATTAATTTATCGATTAATTCCAAATTAATCATTATCTCTCTCTCGACGATATTTTATCCTAGATAAAATATTCCGTAATTAATCCTAGATTAATTTTCTCTCTCTTCTATATAATCCCAGATTATTCAAGAGTGCGAGTTGTGCGTCATCGGTGGATTATCGGGAAGCGACCCATGAGATCTCCGGATAATTTGGCTATAAATACGGTCGTCGGTGTAACCGAATCACGTACGTACCAAGTACTACGTTCTACCGATTTACGAGACAAGGTCGACTCCTAGCAAAGTACCAAGTCTACCCAATTCTCCGGACATATCCTTTTAAGAATATTTAGATCTATATCAAGCGTAGTATACAACGTATTGTGCATATCGGCCCAGTATCGGATAGTCACGTGCTAGGGCTGGGGCTGGATAAGTGTCTGCCCCGTCCGAAACACATATCGGATGTCTGGTAACTAGTCTCTATAATCGGATATTCATGACCTGGTCATAATATCACGATTGGATGCGCATCACTTAAGAGCACTAATACCGTATCCTGCGTGACATCATCTCCATTATGACTGGAGTGATACTTCCGTCTCGACATCACACCCAATACTCTACGACTCTCTGATAAACCCAGAAGTGGTAGACACAGAACCTGGTCAAAGCCCCCAACCACCAAAACCAAAGTTTATCGATTATCGTAAGTATTAGCGATGCAAGTCTCAGGTTAAGACTATACACACCTACCTTGACTTCGGCCTCCCATAGACACATAGTCATAATACCAATGGGATTCCGAGGGGTCTATCCAGAGCGAAGCTGTTTCCCGTACCATCGGTGAAACACGACCTCCTATCGCACTTGCATAAGTCTCCAACACTTATATATATGAGAACTATGCCGTTGTGCCCTCACAACGCGCACAAGTGCAATACTAGCCTATTCCGCATTATCGATGTCCAGTCTCGATAATACTACGGCTAGGGATATTTAATGATTAATCCTTCGTGGACTGATACTGTCTCATATCATCTCAATCCAGGAACTAATCATAGGGACCTCTCTTCATTTATATATCTATGGTGATCTAATCACAAATGATGAGAGTGCAATTTCCTTGTTACATAGTTAATTTGCTACAACAACACAATGATCTGTGCAAATAGTGACGCTATGGGTCATATTATCCAACAATCTCCCACTTGGCACGTAGCGAGTCACTCAAGTGTTCCAACACTTGAACTATGTAAGGTTCGCTCAAATTGCTGAGAAAAGGTTTTCGTCAGCGGATTTGTTTGATTATCGTCTGACGCGATTTACACGATCATCACATCGCCACGATGTATGATCCGAACGAATCAGATGATATAGAAGTATATATCTGGATCGTCGATGAGACCTTTAATTCCTTAGCCTGTGCTGACGCCTAGTTCAGCTGCTAACAGAACTATATCTAATCTAATTAGATTTATGTTCGATCCAAATGGCTTCTTTTGCTGCCTCAGCTGCAGCAATAATCCGTATCCGTATTTGTTGTTTATTCGGCAACAGTTATCTTGCTTGGAAGATTTCCAGCTCACTGTCCCGTTATTCAAACTTTATAGTACCGTAGTATTTAATAGTTTGGAAACTTGCAGCGGTGATCCCAGTCACTTCAAGTTCTCCTTCTCCATAGTTTAAGACAGCATCTTTAGTTCTCTAAGATACTAACAGATGTTCTTAATCTTTAATCCAGTGACTATCACTTGGATTAACCTGATCGTGACTCCATATGCTCGAAGCGTATGAGACACCCTATCAAGTACATTTTAAATGTACAATTTCCCAGAGAGTGTTAACAACTCCAAATCTATCCCAGTAGATCTTTATTCCTTGAATAAAGGTTGTTACTCCCCAGAATTCTACGGAGAATTTTATTGAAAGAATATCTATGAAAGCCAAGCTTTCACAATTGCTATATGGGAATTTCACTGTCAGTGCGCCCTCCCACTAACCTCCTTATATACACAAGAATTATTTCGTTTTGAGTCAAATCATAAACCATTATGATTAT
Organism: Zanthoxylum bungeanum; assembly: GCA_019454045.1. Taxonomy (NCBI): domain Eukaryota; kingdom Viridiplantae; phylum Streptophyta; class Magnoliopsida; order Sapindales; family Rutaceae; genus Zanthoxylum; species Zanthoxylum bungeanum. The sequence goes on from SKCR01000753.1 coordinate 124,119, forward strand.
TTCAAAACGACAGTTCCAAGAATCTTATGCTTGCATTGATCCAAACATGGATCGAATAACCCGCAAACCTTGTTTGTCGGTTATACAAAATCGTCAGAATGTTATAAACATTCTCCAAAAGGTTTCCTTTTCAGGAAAGCGATTTTGATTTGTAACTGACACATTTCATAAATGAAATATACAGTTATCAACAAGCATTTTCAAAATGGATTTACCATGGCAACAGGTAAAAGGTTGAACCGTTATTAACACAATGTTGATAACGATACCTTTTCGTCAAAAGCCCAGCTTTGTACGTTGGTATGTTGCCTTCCATGTATGTCTTCCTTGAAGACGTTTAATGTACCAATAGGCACAATGCCTTATGGTACTACAACTAGTATCCAAAATAGTTGTTATACATGGAATCCATTTCGGATTCATGGCACTTTGCCATAACAGGGAGTCGATACCTCGTATCATTTCCTCAAAACGTAGTCGGATGGTACACCTTCATAAGATTGACATCTTTATGGGGTGAGATCAGAAACCCATACCCAAGGTTGTTTTCTGACTCTATCCGATCTACTAGTTTCTTGTGTATTTGAAGATTAATGGTATAGATTCATCATAGATGAACTATTTGTGTTCCATTAAGGACTTCGTGCCTTGAACAGTGTTACTCCGATTTTCATCGAGTATCACTATCCTCCCACTGACCACTGCATATCGGTATTCCTCTCAGGAAAACCGCATGGTGAGCAACAATTACATTGTTCTCATGTGGGATTTATAAGTACTATACTTAAGGTTTCCCTTAGGATAACCTATAGGCACTTATCCAATTTGGGTCTTTAGTTTGGTATCATCCAAACGTTATGCCTGGCATACCCAAATTATCAGGAATGAGAAACCCCGTTTCTTTCCTGTTCATATCCTATATGATATCTGTCAAACAGATTTATATGGAACCTTATTCTAAATAAGTTTTGCACTGTTAATACATATCCTGTTGAAGGAAATAGTAGCTCAGAGCGACTCGTGATAAACCTTATCATGTCCAACAAAATTTGGTTTTTGTTCGGACACACCGTCTAACTGACGTGTCTCGGGAGGAGTCCTCATATGAAAGAATACCGTACTCTTTCATGTACATATGAAACTTACTGCTTAAGTAATTTCCATTACGGTCTAACCGTGGCGGAATAATACTATAGCCGATCTGTTTATATACTTCGTGTCGAAACTTCAAAAGTTTCCGATCTGTGTTCTTCAAAAGAACACATAACCATAACGTGATGCCACATCCGTTAAGGTCACGAAATATTCATGTTCACATCTAGCCTAGCTAGATATGGGCCCACTAACTTCACCATGAATAGGGCTAACAGATCGGTGGCCCTTTTACTATTACCAAGTAAATAGTATTTTAGGTATTTAACCTAATAAACTAGATTCGCAGACCTTATTTGAATAGTCAAATCAGTCCTAGTACCCACTCTTCAAAAGTGTGGATATACGAGTCTCGTTTAATTGTGTCCTAGACAACAATGCCACAAATAAGTCTCTATTGATCAAATCAATTTGAGCTATTTATTTGTCATTTTATATGTTTGAGATTTTATTATATTCAAAATATAAATTATGTTATTTACATCTAATGTATTTATCTCAGTATCATCTTTATATAATAAAACACTTTAGTGTTCTAGAATATAAAGGTTTTATCCGCAACGGATTAAACACTGATATAGAGATAATGTCTCTAGTCAAACTAGTTACATTATAACATTTCCTAATTTAAGTACATACCCAAAGGGTAGTTCCTAAACTTAGGTATCTACGGTCGAAACAGACTTTCGTCCCGTTTCCGATTCGCAGAAAATCTCGGCTTGAAGTCAGTATCCAGCTCACAGCGGATTCTGAACATCAATACATATATGTTATGTATCACACTAAGTATTTAAAATCCAATTTCAATACTAGTAGTGAACATAACTTTGACAAATATTTTTAAAGTTAGAGCCTCGCCCCTTCTTTAATTCCTTCGTGTCTTCCATATCCAAATGGTAGTCACTTTGGGATATGTCAGTTATCTTTTCAATATTTCACAAACCTTTGGCCAAGCCTTGGGTTTCGGAATATCGAAACGATGTGCACCTTGTGCAACATGCCCAATTGCAAACTTTGACTTTTCTCCACTAGAATAGTCAATTAATTCTCCAAGAATTATTAATTGCAATTTTAATACTTTTAAATCTAATGATAGATTTATTATAAGTATATTAATTAAGCACTAAAGTTATCATCACATAAATCTTCCAAAGACTTTATGCTCTACTATTTGCTTAATTACGGGCTTAGTTATAATAAGTTATTTTATCAAATAAATTAACCTATTATTAATTCCCAATTGAAAATTAATCATTTAAAACATTTAATCCAAGGATTATATATTTTAAATATTCAACTTTTTCAATTCTTTCTTGATTTCAATAGTCCAACTATTTAATCAATTTTAATAAGGTACTATTTATTATAATGATTACAATAATCCAATTATTTAATCAACTATAATTTTAATATTGATTACTATAATCCAATTATAAAATCAACTATCATTTTAATTCAATTATATTGATTACTATAATCCAATTATAAAATCAACTATATATTGAATGAGTTTGTATATAGTCCAACTATATATATATTTTTAAAACAACGTAAAATATTGACGAATGATATTTGTTTGAGCGTGTATGGCGAGTAATTGAACGAATGTTGCAAATTCAATACTTGCCTCCCACTATTTTTCGTCGAGCCTCTAACCCTCTGTGGAGTACTCGGGAAACCGTTTTCCTAGTGGGCTGGGATCCTGTCAAATAACATACAACCTTGACTTTGGCCAACAAGCTGTATGCTACTTAACCAGGTAGATCTCACAGATCAATTGGATCCAATCCAATTCCCAGATCCGGTTAGGTGGACATCCAAGTCCTAAACATATTACATATGCCAATGTATCTAATACATTTTCTAACCTTTCCTCCGAATCATCTAGGCCTTGGCTTTGGCACAACAAACCTAATGACTCCAGTTAAGCGGGACCCATTGACAAGGAAAGTTTCGTAATCAATGTCTTTGGACAAGAAGTGATCTTGACTTTGGCCAACAAATCACAACTTGGACTAGACACCGATGTGGAACAAAACTCTCATGATTCAAATACATCCAATTGACAAGGTCTTGACTTTGGCCAACAAACCAATGCCAATCAGGATCTTGAACAAGAATCATTCAATGGAAGGATAATCGCTTAATATAAAACGAGGGTTTTTCGCGTGCAAATTGGCTACCAATTTAATTATCTTTGTTAGGTCTCATCATCATACACCCTTAAACATGCATTCTAAATACATAATAAAGCGAGTATGAAATAAAATAATAATGATATGCGGATGGATACTTTACACATTGATCCTAGATCAAATCTCTCCCTTTCTCACTCAAGCTAGCACTTGTACTACTTCTACCCGTTACACTACACTTCTAAAGAAACCTCATATACATAGAGGGGAATAGGTGAGAAGAGAATACAAAGAGAAAGAAGGTGATAAGGCTGGACACGCAGGTCCAATTTAATAAATCGAATTTATTACAACAATTTCTAAAATTGCCCACCCATCTAATATCCATCCGATATACATTATTCATTCAACACAACCAAGTATTCACACATATAAGCATGCTATCAATCAATCTAATCAAATTAATTAATCTGATAATTAAGTGATCATCCAATGTTCAAACAACGATTTGATTTTGATCGAGTCAAACTCGTTTTTGCGAATAAGTACTTAAAGTACGAATTCATGAATTAAATTAAACTACATTATTAAATCTAATTTAACATGTATTAAAACTAATTCACTATTCAATTCCAAATTAAATATTACACTTTATTTAATAAACCTTTTACGATTTAAATTCCAAATCTAATCGTAACGCGTCTCAAAGACCGATTAACGTCCAACGTCAATTCAATTAAAGTCCAATGGGCTTTTGATTGATTTCTTAAGGCGTGGACTTTTGGTCAACTCGGGTCAAACCGATAACCAAAGTCCAATCCGGGATTTACCCCATAAGCCCATAAATCAATCTTGGCCCATTAGGCCCAATTGAACTTTAAAGGTTCATTAAGTCGCATTTGGGCTTTATGGTTAAGGTTTTGGGCCCAATTGGATCCAATCCATTTGGCCTAAACCAAACTTGATAAATCAAGCCCAATAGGCCCAATTACAACATTAGAAGCCCAAATCCAATTTAAAGCCTAATAATTAAATACACTAATCCAATTACGCAATTTAATTACCTAAAGTGCGTTACATGATTAATCGACTAAATCAATATTTCTAAAACACAATATTACCCAATTAATCATGCTAAATTCATTATCACATGTCAAACACACAATATGAAAAATCAAACCCATTTACATGCTTTTAAGTCTCGGCCAAAAAGGGATTTTGTGTCCGATTCGGTTTCGATCCAATCGAACCCACAATCGACATTAAATCAACATCCTAAATGATTTCACACACATCCAATGTCACAAAATCAAAAAATCCAAGACATTAGGGCATATTCCAATCGGCCAACATAGAATTTTGGGGTTTTTGTCCAATTCGAAATCCAATCCAATTCGATTCAAATTAACGTCAACCTAATCGATTCCAACTCATCAAATGAATCAAAAAACAAAAAATTCCAAGATCCAAAAATCATATTACATTCGGCCAACTCAAAAAATTGGGGAAAATTTGATCCAATCATTTTTCATCAAATTGATCCAACCAAAATCAATAAAACATCATTTAAACATGCTCAATCAAACAATTTAACCAAATCATGCTCAAAATCAATTTACCCAAATTTTAAGCCCTACAAATTTCATGCTTGCAACTATAGCTCTTGATGCCATTGTTGAGTTTTTCTATTAGGTCCCAAGATCAAATCTAAGCATGAAACAATGAGTGAACACATCAACGGAGGTAGCGGAATACTCACATCGATCGGTTGAGTCGATTTGGAGGCGAATCGAACCAAGAAACTCACTGCCAAGGACGCCAAACAGCAGCAGTCCACTGCCTCCAATTTCAGAATTTTGGGTTGAAGAACGGAGCTCCAAACTTCGTTCGACGGATCCCGGCTCATGGGTGAACCTCCCTACCACCTTCGCAAGACTCCCAAGTGTGCTAGCACTTGGATTTTCACCATGAAAACCCACCCTTGGCTTCCCTTGACTCACGGTTTTAAGCTTCAAAAATAAAACTTTTCTGCCCTTTGGGCTGAGTTTGAAGAGAGGAAAGAGAGATGAAGAAATTTGTGTTAGATAGTAAATGAAATGCATTTGGTATATCTTATATACTTAAGTGAAATTCACCATAATTTCCCTTGCATTTGCATTTCATTTGCTTTTAATAGTCAAACCATCTTATCTATCACTATTCACATCAACATCACTTTATGTCATGTGTCAAGTCTTTTCAATCAATCAATCACTCACATCAATCAATCAAATGTCACATCACTCAAAGTGACGTTTGATTTGACGCTTGATGTGATGAATGACTTGACGTTAGATTTGACGCTTGATGTGACTTGCGTCGCCGCACTCGAATTTGAAATACGAATGCGCTCGCAATCACACTCGGGCTCAGGTTCGCTAATTCCAAATTAACGATTTTTCCGTCGCGTCGTAATTAAATGATTACGCCTAGCGAATTCACTATTCACGTCGCTAACGAATTAATTCTAAATTAATTCGTTCGCCCGAATTAAAATCTAATTTTAATTCCGCGTCGAAATCTAATTTTGTTTAATATATCGAATATATTAATTTATCGATTAATTCCAAATTAATCATTATCTCTCTCTCGACGATATTTTATCCTAGATAAAATATTTCCGTAATTAATCCTAGATTAATTTTCTCTCTCTTCTAAATAATCCCAGATTATTCAAGAGTGCGAGTTGTGCGTCATCGGTGGATTATCGGGAAGCGACCCATGAGATCTCCGGGTAATTTGGCTATAAATACGTCGTCGGTGTAACCGAATCATGTACGTACCAAGTACTACATTCTATCGATTTACGAGACAAGGTCGACTCCTAGCAAAGTACCAAGTCTACCCAATTCTCCGGACATATCCTTTTAAGAATATTTAGATCTATATCAAGCGTAGTATACTCACGTATTGTGCATATCGGCCCAGTATCGGATAGTCACGTGTTAGGGCTGGGGCTGGATAAGTGTCTGCCCCGTCCGAAACACATATCGGATGTCTGGTAACTAGTCTCTATAATCGGATATTCATGACATGGTCATAATATCACGATTGGATGCGCATCACTTAAGAGCACTAATACCGTATCCTGCGTGACATCATCTCCATTATGACTGGAGTGATACTTCCGTCTCGACGTCACACCCAATACTCTACGACTCTCTGATAAACCCAGAAGTGGTAGACACAGAACCTGGTCAGCCCCAACCACCAAAACCAAAGTTTATCGATTATCGTAAGTATTAGCGATGCAAGTCTCAGGTTAAGACTATACACACCTACCTTGACTTCGGCCTCCCATAGACACATAGTCATAATACCAATGGGATTTCGAGGGGTCTATCCAGAGCGAAGCTGTTTCCCGTACCATCGGTGAAACACGACCTCCTATCGCACTTGCATAAGTCTCCAACACTTATATATATGAGAACTATGCCGTTGTGCCCTCACAACGCGCACAAGTGCAATACTAGCCTATTCCGCATTATCGATGTCCAGTCTCGATAATACTACGGCTAGGGATATTTAATGATTAATCCTTCGTGGACTGATACTGTCTCATATCATCTCAATCCAGGAACTAATCATAGGGACCTCTCTTCATTTATATATCTGTGGTGATCTAATCACAAATGATGAGAGTGCAATTTCCTTGTTACATAGTTAATTTGCTACAACAACACAATGATCTGTGCAAATAGTGACGCTATGGGTCATATTATCCAACACTTTGTATGCCTTATAAAGTGTGCTAGCACTTGGTGAGTTTTGCCACAAAAATCACCATCTCATTTGCTAGGCCTTCGGCCATGAAAGAGAATTAAGAGAAAAATTGGCCCTTGCCGAGAGTTTTGAGGAAAACGAGGGAGAGGTGAGTTAGGTGGTGTGTGTTTGGTTTTGTATATCAAATATACCAAATACCAAAATTCAAATATCATTATTAAAATGATATTATTACTTTCAAGCCTTTTAAAGCTTTTCAACAACCAATCAATCACCAAGTCACATCTATTTATTACTATTTATGAATAGTGACTAGATGTCAATCACATCACTTCAAAGTGACAAGTGATTTGACGCTAGATGTGACTTGCGGACCTCACTTCGATTCTAAATACGAATGGTTCCGTAAACACTCTCGGGCTCGGGTTCGCTAATTTTGAATTAATGAATTTTTCGTTGCGTCGTAATTAAATCTAATTTAATTAAATAATTATGCTTAGCATAATTACTATTCACGTCGCAAGTGAATTGATTCCAAATCAACTCGTTTGCCCGAATTAAAATCTGATTTCAATTTCGTGTCGAAATCTAATTTCGTTTAATATATGGAATATATTATTTTATCAATTAATTCCAAATTAATCGTTCTCTCTCTTTATGACGAATTTAACCCCAGATAAATTCTCGTTATGATTAATCCCAGATTAATCCTTTCTCTTTTTTCTAATTAATCCCAGATTAATTAAAGTGCGAGTCATACGTCATCGGTGAATCTTTGGGAAGGGACCCATGAGATCCCCGGATATGTTGGCAGTAAATACGGTTGTCGGACTATCCGAACACGTGAGTACCTCTTGCTACATTTTACCGATTTACAAGACAATGTTGGCCTCTAGCAAAGCGCCATGCCTACCCAATTCTCCGGAAATATCCTTACAAGAATAAAGGATCTGTATCAAGCGTAGCATACGTAGTATTGCGTATTTCTGTCCAGTATCGGAAGATCACGTGCTAGGCCTGGGGCTGGAATTGTGTCTGTCCCGTACGAAGCACATGTCGGATGTCTGGTAACTAGTCTCTATAATCGGATAAACCTGACCTAGTCATTTTATCCCGATAGCTGCAGCATTTAAGAGTACTAATACCGTATCCTACGTGACCATCATCTCCACTAAGACTGGAGTGATACTTCCATCTTGACATCACACCAACACACTACGATTCTCAATATACCCAGTATTGGCGTACATAGAACCTGTTAAAGCCCTTGACGACCGCAACCAAAGTATATTGATTGTCGCAAGTATTAGCGGTGCAAGTCTCAGGTTAAAACCAAATACACCTACCTTGATTTCGACTTCCATATACACATAGTCATATTACCAATGGAATTCCGAGGGGGTCTATCCAGAGCGAAGCTATTTCCCGTACCATTGGTGAAACACAACCTCCTATTACACTTGCATGAGTATCCTATACCCAAATATATAAGAACTATTCTGTTGTGCCCTCACAACGCGCACAAGTGCAATACTAATCTTTTATGTATTCATCGATGTCCAATCTCGATAATACTCTGACTAGGGATATTTAATGATTTATCATTCGTTGATTGATACTGTCTCATATCATTCTCAATCAAGGAACAAATCATAAGGACCTCTCATCATTTATATATCTTGGTAATCTAATCACAAATGATAAGAGTGCAATCTCCTTTGTCACATAGTTAATTTGTACAACAACACCATGATCTGTACAAATAGTGCCGCTATGGGTCATAATTGTCCAATAAAAGTACCATGAGTCCGAAATGGATTCCATGTATATCAACTATGTTTGGACACTAGTTGTTGTACCGTAAGACATTGTGTCTATTGGTACTATATATATCTTCAGGAAAACATACATGGATGGCAACATACCAACGTACAAAGCTAGGCTTGTAGCGAAAAGGTGTCATTATCAACATTATGTCGATTACAACAAAGTCTTTTACATGTTGCCACGTTATATCCATTTGGATAATGCTTGCTGATGCTGCATGTTTCATTTATGAAACATGACAGCTGAACGGGAGAATCGCTTTCCTGAAAAGGAAACCTTTTGGAGGATGTTGTACATCCTGATGATTTTGTCGTACCAAAACTAGCAAACAAGGTTTGCGGGTTATTCGATCCATAGAGGGATTGAAGCAAGCATTAGGTTCTTGGAATTATCGTTTTGATGTAATCATAATGGTTAATGATTTAATTCAAAACGAGAAATGATTCTTATGTATATAAGGAGGTTAGTGGGAGCGCACTGAATGTCACTGTCCTAAATAATGATGATATGTCATTTCTTGAAAATGATATTCCCATATTACAATCGGTGAAAGCTTGGCTTTCATGAAAATTCTCCGTAGAATTCTTGGGAGAAACAACCTTTATTCTAGGAATAAAGATTTACTGGGTTAGATCTAAAGGTTGTTGACACTCTCCGAGAACTCGTACATTGAAAATGTACGTGACCTAGTGTCTAATACGCCTTGAGTATATGGAGTCACAAACATGTCAATCCAAGTGATAGTCACTAGATTGATGTTAAGAACATCCATTAGTATCTTAGAGAACTAAGGATGCTGTCTTAAACTATGGAGAAGGAGAACTTGAAGTGACTGGGATCACTGCTGCAAGTTTCCTAACTGATAAAAGCAACGGTACTATACAGTTTGAATAACGAAACAGTGAGCTGGAAATCTTCCAAGCAAGATACTGTTACCGAATAAACAACAAACGCGGGTTATTGCTGCGGCAGAGGCATAAATAGAAGCCATTTGGGTCGATAATAAATCTAATTAGATAAGATATAGTTCTGTTAGCAACTGAGCTAGGCGTCAGCACAAGCTAAAGAATTAATGTCTCATCAACGATCCAGATATATACTTCGACTATTCATCTGATTCGTTCGGATCATACATCATGGCGATGTGATGATCGTATAAATCACATCAGATGATAATCATGCAAATCCGCTGACGAAAGCCTTTCCTCAGTAGTTTGAGCAGACCGTACATAGTTCGGGTGTATGACACTCGAGTGACTGGCTTTAGGCCAAGTGGGAGATTGTTGGACAATTATGACCCATAGCGTCACTATTTGTACAGTCATGGTGTTGTTGTACAAATTAACTATGTGACAAAGAGATTGCACTCTTATCATTTATGATTAGATCACCTAGATGTATAAATGATATGAGGTCCTTATGATTAGTTCCTGGATTGAGATGATATGAGACAGTATCAGTCCTCGAAGGATTAAACATTAAATATCCCTAGTTGTAGTATTATCGAGACTGGACATCGATAATACGTAAAAGACTAGTATTACACTTGTGCGAGTTGTGAAGGCACAATAACATAGTTCTCATGTGTATGGGTATTGGATACTCATGCAAGTGTAATAGGAGGTTGTGTTTACCGATGGTACGAAAATAGCTTCGCTCTGGATAGACCCATCAGAATTCCATTGGTAGTATGACTACGTGTCTATGGAAGTCCAAAATCAGGGTAGGTGTATTTGGTCTTAACCTGAGACTTGCACCGCTAATACTTGCGACAATCAATATGCTTTGGTTTTGGTCGTCCAGGGCTTTAACCGGTTCTGTGTACGCCTCTGCTGGGTATATTGAGAATCGTAGTGTATTGGGTGTGATGTCAAGACTGAAGTATCACTCCAGTCATAGTGGAGATGATGTCACGTAGGATACGGAACTAGTACTCTTAAGTACTGCAGTCATCGGGATGATATGACTAGGTCATGTTCATTTTATTATAGAGACTAGTTACCAGACATCCGACATGTGCTTCGTACGGGGCAGACACAATTCCAGCCCCAGGCCTAGCACGTGACATCTGATACTGGATCGCAATACGTAATACAACGTATACTATGTCTGACATAGATTATATATATTCCAGTAAGAATATTTCTGGAGAATTGGGTAGGCACGGTGCTTTGCTAGAAGCCAACCATATCTTGTAAATCGGTAAGCACGTGGTACGAGGTACGCAGGTATTTGGATAATCTGATGACCGTATTTACTGCCAACATATCCAGGGATCTCTTGGGTTGCTTCCCAAAGATTCATCGATGACAGTTGATTTAAATTAGAATTAATCCGGGATTAATTTAGAGAGAGAAAATGAATCTGGGATTAATTGAGGCTTTATTTAATCTGGGATTAAATGTGTTCGGAAGAGAGAGAACGCGATTAATTTGGAATTAATCGGTAAAATAAATTTAATAGTTAAATTTGATTTTTCTATTTAATTTATTTGTATGGGCTAAAATTAATATATCGGATATATTAATATGAATTGGATTTCGTTACGAAATTAAGTCGGACTTTAATACGATCAAACGAATTAATTTAGAATTAATTCGTAAACAACGTTCGTAATATATTTACGAGGCATCGTTATTTAATTAAATTAGATTTAATTATTTAGCGACGAAAGTTTGTTTAATCGGATTAAACAGAACCAAGCAGCGGCAAATGTTCGTAGAGACATTTGAATTTTGAATTCAAATGTGGGGCCCACTTCACATGTGGTAGTTGGGAGGGTAGTTGGCATTTAAGCCAATACCACTTGCTTTTTATCTACATGGTTTTGGTTTTTGAAAAACCAAGACCCAACTACCTAGCTTGGGTGAAAAGGGTAAAACCTTTTACCAAACCTAATTCTCTCACATTGAACACACTTGGAACAAAATGAAAAAACCCTAAAATCCTCTCAATGGGCGTGAATGGCCTCTTCTCTTCACTTTGATATTGTGGCAAAATCAACAAATCTAGCACTTGTAGAAATCAACCAAAGTGATAGGGAAACTAACTCAAGGGTTGGAATCATCACTCAAAGCTTGGATCTTGGAGATCTCTTCTCAAATTTTAAAGCTCAAATCCGTTCATTGTAAGTATATTCCGCAACTTATTTTGAATTTATGAACACCTTTTCTTGCTTATTAGATCCTTGGCATGTTCTAGGAACACTAACAATTGTATCAGAGCCAATTTTAAGCATGAAAATTTTAGGGTTCATGAGACTAAAATTTGGGACTTTTATGTTTTGAGCATGATTCCTTCAAATTGATGCTTTGAGCATGCTTAGATTATGTTAACTTAGAGTTGTGCATGATTACATTTGATAAATATTGATTGGATCAAATTTTGGACTCCCCCTTACCTTGGCCGAATATGCTACTGCAGTGGACTACATGTTTATTTATTTTTTTTTTTTTTGTAACAAGAAATGATGTGTTTAAATGCATGTTTAAATGTTGATTATTGGTTTGATTGGATTAGAATCAAAGTCAATAAAGTTCATGTTAAAATCAAAAAGCATGTTGAGTATGAATGATGAATTTTGGATTCATTTGTGTTGAGCATGAAATGATGTGTTTTGGCTTCAATTTGTGTTGAGCATTAATTGATGGATTACATGATTAATTAAGTTAATTGGTATTTTGGAAATATTGAGTTTAATTAATTAATCATGGCTAATACATTTTAATTCAAATAATTGTGATATTTGGAATATTATAATTATGTTAATAAGCTTTTAACTATTAATTGGGCTAAAAGTGTGTATTTGGGCTTAATGGGCTTGGTTTGACCAAGTTTGGTTTTGGACTTTTGGATTGGATCCAATTGGGCCCAAAACCAATCCATAAAGTCCAAATACATCACTTGGCCCTTTAAATAATATAATTGGGCATAATGGGCCTAAATTAATTTGTAGGCAATAGGGTGATTCCTAATGGGCCTTGGCATTTTGGGTTTGATCCATTATGGCCAAAGCCCATGCTTTAAGAATTAATTAAAAGCCCATTGGACTTTAATTAAAATGACATTGGATGTTATTGGGCCTTTGAGACCCATTAAGATTGGATTTGGAATCCAAGTCTTTAAGGCTTATAAGTAAGTGTAAATATTTAATTTGGAATTAAATTGGAATTGGTATTGAATACAAATAAATTGGATTTAAAGTTGTAGTTCAATATAATTCAAGAATGCTTACTTTGAGTATTTATTCTTAAACGAGTTTGACTCGCTCAAATCAAATCGTTGTTTGAACATTGGATGGTCATTAATTCAAAGATTAATTAATTGGATTAGATTGATTGAATAACATGATTTGTATGAATACATGAATGTGTTGTATGAATAATGTATATCGGATGGATATTAGAAGGGCGAGGGCAATTTTAGAAATTATAATAAATTTAGAATTTATTAAATTGGACCTACATGTCCAGCCTTTTATCTCTTTACTCTTTGTAATTCTCTTCTCACCAATTCCCCTCAATATTAATGAGGCTATTTATTGTATTATGTAATTGGGTAGAATTTTAGAATAGTTCTAGCCGGGGAGAGGAAAGTGAGTGATTTGTTCTAGAAACAATTTGTGAGATATCCATCCGCATATCATTATTAATTTATTTACTTATCGCGCTTTATAATGCTTTTAGAATGCATGCTTAAGGGTGTATGATGAGACCTAATCAAAGATAATAAATTGGTTGCCAATTTGCACGCGAAAAACCCTAAAAAATATATAAGCAATTTTCCTTCCGTTGAGTGATTCTTACTCAAGATCCAAAGTTGGCATTGGTTTGTTGGCCAAAGTCAAGACCTTTGTCAATTGCGGATGTGTTTGAATCATGAATTTTGTGTCCATATCAGTGTCTTGTCCAAGTCGTGATTTGTTGGCCAAAGTCAAGATCACATCTTGTCCATCGACATTGATTACGAAGCTTTTCATGTCAATGGGTCACGCTTAACTGGAATCATTAAGCTTGTTGTGCCAAAGCCAAGGCTTAGTTGAGTTAGAGGAAAAATGTTACGTAATATATTGGATATATTGGCATATATAAGATATATGTTTCGGCCTTGGATGTCCACCTACTGGATCTAGGAATTGGATTAGATCCAATTGATCTTAGAGATCTACCTAGTTAAGTATCATACAATTTGTTGGCCAAAGTCAAGATTGCGTGTTATTTAACGGGATCCTAGCCCACTAGGAAACTAGGTTTCCCGAGTACTCGACAGAGGGTTAGAGGCTCGCCGAAAAATAGTGGGAGACAATAATTAAATTTGCAATATTCGTTTAATAACTTGCCATACGCGCTCATATCAAATATCTCATCAAATAAATTAAAGTATTAGTTGGACAAATATTTAATTGTTGTTTTAATTAAACAGTTGGATGGTATTCAAACTACTTCATTTATAGTTGATTATATAATTGGATTATAGTAATCAATATATTTGAATTTTACATTCATTTATAGTTGATTATATAATTGGATTATAGTAATCAATATATTTGAATATTACTGATCATTTATAGTTGATTATAGAATTGGATTATAGTAATCAATATATATTTGATTTTAACCAATAAAATTGTAATTATTTATATAGTTAGACTATAGTAATCATTACATTAGATTGTACCTGAAATCGTTGATTAAATAGTTGGACTATTAGAATCAAGATTAAATTTGGAAGATTAGTGTTTAAAACATAATCCAAAGGAAAATGTGTTTAAACGACTTTAATTTTCAAATTGGGAATAAAATTTCAGGATGGTCCTGGAAATTAATAAGTTAATTTATTTGATAAAATAACATATTAGGCCTAAGCCAAGAGTTAAGCAAATAGTAGAGCATGATCTTTGGAAGATTCATGTGATGATAACTTTAGTGCTTAATCCATTATACTTGTCAATAGGACTCCTTAATTTCCTAATTAGAACTAAGGATTAGATCCTTAAACTATGATGAAAAAATTGAAGGATCTTCATAGA